>KZ308444.1:842618-881068 GCA_000376725.2 Ladona fulva
CCCCCCCCTTTTATTCTCTATATATACGGAGTGTCCTGTGAAAATTGTCACCTGAGGATGGTGCCATGCACCGAAACCGGTCGTGTATTTTGTAACATTGTGGTTTGTTAATATTAAAGTTTCTTTCTCATAGCTTACAATGATTTACCACCAAGTCAAGGCCGAGACCATCTCATCTATATTACATAAATTGGCTAGAGACAGATTAGTAGTACTGCAAAGGAGCTAAATTAAGGCTATAAATTACAGTATTTTCTGGTAGATAACCTGCATGTTATCTATACAAGAAATATAGAAAAATGATAAAAATAATAGTGTGTGATATACGACGGAAAATCTTGTTTCATTGAATATCTTGAATATTGAACTCGGAAACGAATGAGTAAACAACACACATCATATTTCACGGAAGTCACAGAGTATACACTCACATAGTGCCAGGGCAATTTTATTAAAACCAACATATTGTAAATTTTAACGTAATCAAATAATTCCATTCAAAACACAAGAGTAGTTATCAGAAATATTACAGTAGTAAAAAAACATTCTCATCAACATAATAACAATTTTGAAATGCGTGTTATCTATACATTACCACAGTGAAGAGATTTTTAAAATGCGTGTTATCTAGTAGGTGCGCGTTATTTATCAGAAAATACGGTAATAGCTCTCTCTGATCCTCCATCCTGAACACAAAATAATAAAGTTTTATGTATATTTTAACAGAAACACTTACTGCTGTAACCTGGCAATTCCCTGTAGCTTTAAGAGCTTCAATGACCTCATCTTCACCAAATCCCATTTCCAGGAGAGCACTCATGGCTTTAGGAGATGGTCTGAATTGTTGCTTTTTGAATGAATCAAAGGAGCGCAGAAGTTCAGCTGCAGACCAGGACTTCACAGGTTGTTGCTCTGGGCAACCTTCCTGAAATTTATTTTACAAATTAAAACACTTTGCTGACTTTAATTCCAGAAGAACTATATTTATATTCTTCAAAAAAAAAAAGAAAAGAAAAAACAGAGAAATGGTTGAATTCTTACACTGTTTATGTAAATAAAATTTATAGAAAAATCTCATCTCCAACTTCAAATATATTTATATTCTTCAACTTCAAGAGTATTTATAAATTGAATTTAATTGGCAATGATGATAATTTGCAACAGAACCAAGTAAACCCAAAGTGTATCATTCTAGCTCAAAACTGAGGTTATTCGTAACAGCTCATAAGTAGAAAATACCTCATACTTTCGTTCAAAGTAAAATCAATCATTTCCATTGATCATTGAAAAAAGGCAGAGCAGAAATTACAGACTTTGCTAAGGTTTTTGTAGTGTGAACATTGAAAATTGAAGTAAATTTTAATAAACCATCAATAACAATTTTTCTACCTCTATAATTCATTACATGATATATATCAGAATAAGTTCTATGCAAATCAATCAAATTTCAGAAAATCTATTCTTAAAAAAAAACACATACACAGGCAAAAGTTAAAATTAGTTTTGTTTCAACAATAGAACTAGTGTTGCAATGAGTTTTCAGTAAGCATTTCTGGAATATAATGTCAGAATGGTGTCAACAATAATATGATAAGCAATCCCCAGGAAACTTTTGCCAGATGAGGCAGAATTTCTCAAAATTGGATGGACAAATTACAGCAAAACATTATCCAAATATTTGGAACTGGATGGTACTACATTATCATTAAATTACCACCTTGCCCTTAAGTTATGCAATAAACAAGTATCTCATATGTCAAATTTGCTTAAGTTTGGGTCACACATAATTACATTAAGATTTTTAGTTAGGACCAAGGACTGACAAAACCTCTAGTCTAGAAGAAATTATTTAATAAATATTGTAGTTCTTGATACATATTGATAAAATGGGTTACTCAAAACAAATTAATTTTGATATCTATAGCTTCCTCACATCTCACAAACACAGATGACGGCTCTCTTCTTTAAGGCAAAGTTTCTTCATGGTAAGCTAAAGTTATTCCTTGATTTGATGCTACTCAATGCATTATTTTTTATAATCTAAGTTTTCTAATATTCAAAAGCCTTTTTCAACCGAGTAGAAAGCTTCTGCCAAGCTAGCAATTTCCATTTGCTTTTCTGGTGGAACCAGGTCTAAAATGTCAGATTTTTCAGTAATGTTTTGTTCACACATCTTTATGAGCTTATCAATTGTCAGCTCCTATGTGAATCCAACAGCTCTTTGACTTAAAAATCTAATTGCCAGGCAAGACCGAATGACATAACTGACATGATCAGTTTCTGGCATTTTTACCATTCCATTTTTTTTAAATGAATGGACGAATTTTCTTACTGAAGAGGAAAATCAAGAACTGTGTAACTCTGTGTTTGCATATGTTTGGGTTTTACTGTATTCTTACAGGTATACTCTACTACTATTTTTACAGCGTTTACCGCCTTTAATTTCTGAATTTCAAGTTACCCTCATTCATTTGCATGTCTCATCATTAATACCATGCTTTCCCATCGATATCGCAGTATACAAAAGGCTAAGTTCACTGAAAAAAAAAATGCTGGTGCATGTACCCAAAGGGAAATAAAAATTAGATGCAGTACAAAGTGGAATCATTAAGTTTATCATTAGATGTTTATGCACAAAAGTTAAACAGACTCCACAAATGTAAAATTCATCTTAAATCATTACTTCAACTGTGCCTTAAATTCCTTGATATTAATTAACCCTTACCCAACCTGTTATTTGTCTGAAAACTGCCTTTTATAAAACAGGATTTCATATTATGAGGTAAAACAACTTAAATTGATTTTCAGGAGACTGAGTGAAAACAGCATTACAGGCAAGATGGAATTTTAACTGGAGTATGAAAGTATCTTATTTCTTGCACACGGTTAGACAAAAGCAAAGGATGTTTTGACTTTTAATTATAAAGGTGCTTTATACCTTGAAACAAAAAGGAAACTTCTTCATTTCGACTTTTTTGCCACAACTAGATGGGATTTCTAGAGACTGCAATCTATTTTTGTGCTATACTGTTTGCCTTCTCATAATATTTTTGAAGAATGGTCTGCTTTTCAGCCAAAAAGATCCAC
This sequence comes from Ladona fulva, assembly GCA_000376725.2. Taxonomy (NCBI): domain Eukaryota; kingdom Metazoa; phylum Arthropoda; class Insecta; order Odonata; family Libellulidae; genus Ladona; species Ladona fulva. The sequence continues at coordinate 845,706 of KZ308444.1, forward strand.
TTCTTCATTGCTTCATTTTCGTAATTTTTCACTCAATACAAATCAATTATTTTCTAGATAAACAATCAGAGAAGAATAATGATCTTTAGATCTGAAATGTTAAGAGGCTGTCACATCTCTCTACACTCAACAAAACACTTCACTGCCATTCTGGTCTATTTGTTTACAATAAGAGACTGCAACGAAAGAAAACACTGGCAATCATCTCCTTAATGTAACATTCTGTCCAGAGACAAGACTGATGGGGAAGATCTCACTCTATCTCAGAGCTAGAATCCGCTCCATTAGTGGGATGGAAATTATTCTGCTTCACAATGTCTTTATCTTCTTTTCAAAAAATTAGTCACCGGAAACAAGAGACTCAAAAGGAGACACCTTATAAACATGACGAGGCAGAAGAGAGCCGAGGATGATGATACGGATAATAAAAACAACATAGCAGGTAATACCGATAATAAAAACAACATGGCTGTATCAGGTTGCAGTGCACTAATTTATACATTATGGGAAAATGTAGGTCAATTCTCTAAGGTTAAGGCAAAGAAATTGGCAATGAAAAGATTTTGCAATAAGATGTGTAATTGACCTGATTTTTTTATTAATAAGCTTCTAAATTGTGCATAATATTAATTGCTTTGGATGAGTATCCATAAAAATAAATTAACTTTGAAATAATCAGAAATTTCCTCAAAATTAATATAAATGACAGAAATTAAAACATTAATAAATTTTCAGTTTTAACTAATAGGAATCAATTTCCTGTTTTTATGGTGAGAGTTGATCACTTTAAGAATTCAAGAGTATAAGGTAACATTTAGACCTGGAAAATTTTGACATTTGGGTCTTAATGATTTCTTCGATTCCTATTTTCACTATTATTCCTCTTGGATCAATTCACTGACATATCCTTGATGTCAGAGAAGCAAATTCTGATTCAGCAAAACACTGCCTCAGAAAATGATGTGTGTTCATGTATGAGGAATTTCCCGAATGGTGTAAAGTAGAATCTGTGAGGTAAATCTTAGAAAATCTTCCATTAAACTGCAAATAACCGTGAAATACAACAAAACAAAGTATAAAGCACAGCTATGATGTTCTATGGTGCAGGCACTCGAGAAAACTTTTAATGTAGGTTATAAGAAGCTTTACTGAAGTTTTTGGTGAGTAATACAGGAGAGATGATGAAGATGCACTACCTTGGTGATGACGGTGAAATACGTGCAAAATGAAAGCATTTGATGTATTCTTTCCAAGAATGAATGCAGCAACAGAATGGAGTAGACAGGTGTGTGTTGAATTACACCCTGCCATACAATGAAAGGTGACTAGTGGAGAACTACTGTGGATGATGTTGCAGATGGAAGATAAATTACCCCTTCATCCTGTTTGAACAATGCCACATTTGCTGCTCCACCAATGGCTTCATCCGTCACACCAAGAAGAAAATGTCCTTGGTCAAGTTCCTGTCCGTCACTACTTACACTCTCCCTCCATCTTGGCTGACTCTCTAAGTTTTCAACAACAGGAATAGTGGTGTCATCTTCCAAGTCCTCATCATCATCTTCATCGTCATCCTCATCATCAGCTGTTGACCAGCTTCCAGCTTCAGAAGGGGAGTTTTCCAGAAGCCACTCAACAGCTTGACTTTGATTCATTCTTGAACATCCCCAAAAATAAATATGACATTTTATCCAAGGTAATATGCACAAATTAACACAAGAAAGTTGTCCTATCTACTGTCTAAGGCAGAGTCTTGTTTCTACAACTAGAAACTCCTCATCTCTGCAATTTAATTTAGCCAAGACTAAGCAAACATCAATATCTTGTTTTGGCTGCAAGAAAATACTATTTTTTCACTCATCCTCTCTCTCTCTGTCCAAAGGGTTTTCTCTGTAATATTAATTAAGGCTCCTTGTCAATTACAGGTCATTTAATCACCCAAGAATTTATCTTCCAACATGATTGACAACAATGACATTGATGCTATGTCAGTATTTAATTTTACTGACATAGTATCAAAACAGAAAATATCCCAAAATTAAATTGGACTGGCAGTGAGGCTACGGTGAGTTTAGATTAAGTGTAACTATTACTCCTACTGTATGGAAAGACCATTTTCCATACGGTAGGAGTAATAGTTACACTTAACCAAAATTAAAATCAAATATAAAAAATAGTCAAAACTATTCTTTTCTGTTGTATCTGTTGATGGTGGCTGACAGGAGAACCGGATCTGAATCAAAATTTGCCATTTTTAATGAAATAAGGCAAACACCAGAAAAATATTACAGCTCAGTGGTCTTTCAAATAAATGCAAAAAATTTCTTTCTTAAAAATTTTCATTTAATTTCTTGTTACCTACTCATGAATACACCCATGAAAAATTATCTGAAATGTCACTCGTATAGTAAAAATGCTGACTTAGGCGAAATTTTTTACCAGTTTAAATCTCAAATTAGTCAAATGACTTTATCTTTGGAAGATTTTTGCAAGTAAGGGTAACAAATCACCTCCAAGGTGAATTACAGCATAAATTACAAATCTACAAACTCTCAGAAATTAAGGCTAAAATATTATCAGTGTATGAAAAAATATAATATACAATGAAAAATGATTCCATAGTTCATTCAAATAAAACCCACAGAAAATTGCTAATTACTGTTCAAAAACTTCCCAGCATTTCCAAGAACAATGAATAAAACCATGTGAACATGTACCCATGCATAAAAATTCAGAAATGACGAAAGTAAAATGGTTATTTCCCTGTTTGATGACAAGTAAAAGATAGTCATACATTTTAGCCAAGTTTAAAAGATAGTGATACCTCCTGGGAAAGTTTTTATTGACTTTAAGACTCAGCTACTAAGGGGAATACTGATCAAATTAAAACAGGTCTGGGCTATAAATAAGATTTCCATACAAATTATCTACATTAACAAATGTATCACTGTATTCAAGGCTTTAAAGCTCCTATACCTGTAGATACTTTTCAATAGCATAAATGGATTCTTGAGAATGGAAGTTAACGGGAGGGTTTTTTCCAAACCTTCTGCTTCTGAGTGCTCGTAGAACCATCTCCTCAGAAAATCCCATATCTACCATCTGAGCCACAACATTGGGATCTGGAACTGCAGGCACTCTCGCACTTCTGCCACCAGAGGAAGACCTACTGTGTCTCCCTGCATCACTTCTCTCCAGAGTCACTTCATAACCTTTATTCTCAAGGGAGAGTCCCGACTTTCTCTGCTTTCTTTCCCTCATCAATTCGATTATTTGATTTGCTTGTGGTGTGTGCGCCAAGACACGTGCAGCAGCTTCTACAATCGAGATTATCACTTTGCGTATCTCAGTCTCATGCTGGAACGAGAGATTAAAAGCAATTAAAAATGAATCAGAATAGAACTGGAGTCTTTTAATAACGAAAATAATTATAATAAAAAAATAATATTTCGTAAAATACTTTGTTATTATCAAAAAAGAAAAAACACATGGGTATTCTTGATTAAAAAGATCACAATTCTTCACCAATTAGAAGTTATATACTCAAAAGAAAATTGCTGTTTAATTACACTTGATTAATGAATGAAACGGTTCAATTACGAAAATCCTGCAATTTAACTCATCTCATCTGATTCAAAAACTTACTGCTAAATTACTGAAGACAAGAGCTAAGACGCTGGATGGCAGGTTATTTAAAGGAGTCTTAGAATCTGAAATTTCATAGTGCAACTTCTATTGTATTTTTCTAATACGTAAAATTTTTAACTCGTTTAGACAAACATCAACCTACAACTTCTCAAGTAACTCTCAATGGGTGATCATTTCAGCAGTAATGTCATATGGGTATATAACTTATCACTAATAGAAAACAATGTAATAATGGACCTAACAGAATATAATAAAAACTTACATCTACAGTAGGTTCCAAAGGCAAATTACGTCTTGCTTTAGTTGGCTCTTTCAATTTGGCTGTCGCTTTATCTATATCACTTTGCCCAGGTCCTTTTAATGCATCATCTGTTAACGGTTCAACATTTGGTGTAGTTCTCCTAGCAATCAGTAAGATTTCATCTGAAAATAAAATAACAATGAATGACACATGATTTTTAAGATTCTCTTAACTACTTTCTGTAACTTACCATTATTCTTCAATCCTTCCCTAGCGACCGAGTTATCATTGGTTAATACTTTACAATTCGAAATTAGAACCATTCTATAATGTTGGCTACTTTCTGTTGGATCCTCTAATTTTAAGAAAAAACTTGGAAGACGTAACTTCAAAGACTCTATAGTATCACTTGGATCCACCTCGATTTTGTACGTATCCCCTTCGGTATTCATGATGGTAAGTGAAAGAAGCTCTGAATCAAAAAAATTTGCTTCCGAAACAAACATAGCTAACTTTTTAGTTTCTACCTATACAGCTGATACACAAACGACCTGTGTAAAATTCTCTTGCACGCATTTCGTATCTCTTATGTTCTGGTTCATTCGTTCAGTTCGTTCCTCAGTGCGATCAAAGAGGATTTAAGTTTAGGCTAGGATGAACTTTAAGTGCTTGTTTGTGGATGATGATCTTTCATTTTAAATCACAATTTTCGTCTATTTACCTAAAAATCTGTCACTATGACATTTTTATAATGTATCGGCATTAGACTGGTCAATTTAGTGTTAACATGCACTAGTAGATAAGACAATACATTGGGGCGTAAAGAATATCCTCTGGGATCAAAAATTAATGATTTCCAGTGAGAGAGACTTTCAACTATACATACAAATGGAATAGATAGTTTTAAGGATGGAGGAGACTGATATTCAAAAGCAGTGGTGCATCACAGTTTCATCTGTTGGTTCCCCCGGAATCCTGAAAACAAGTTCTTGCACCCTCTTGCAAAAATATCTAATTTTATTAACTAAGGCTAAAAAATGGGCTATTTTCTCAGTTAAATAGTTCCAGAAAATTTATCAATTGAATTTAACTCTAAAACTTTTGTAACAATTAATGTTTTACTTACTGGTCACTCAGTTTTTTTAAGCAATTCCTCTGTCGTACGATCTTACACCTAATGTTAAGAATCATTGTTTTAAAGTCTTAATCTATCTTGAATCATTTCCAGCTTAATTATGCGGCATAGATTAATGTTTTAGTATGGTTACAAGGTATATATGGAAGATAAAAATACTACCGTTCCTTTTCTTGAAAAGCGTAACATTTACTGGAGAGGAATCCTGTAGTGATGGTTGATATTATCCACAGATTTAACATACGATTAATGATGATTTTTATTTCTATCTTGTATACCAAACCATGAAATAATGAAGATCGTAAATGTACCATACCCTATAAGCGAATTGATTTCCATGGCACAGACACTTGCAAAGAATGGAGGAGAATAGATAGCCTCTATACCATAGCACTGGATTCCTCCACAATGAAAGAAGAAAGGGAGGCCTAGGCTGAATTGGGATGACTGTGTAAAACAGGATATATGCCAAGGATGACTGGGAAGATATTCAACAAGAAATATTATATAGTGTAACAAAACTTGCAAAAAATATAAACTAATAAAGATTCAACTAAGTTATAGATTTCCTCTTATAAACGTTCAAATATTTTTCTTTGGTAATGCTTTAACAACAGAAATTGGAAGTAATCTATTATTTTTTACTATTTGCTTAGTGAATCTTAATAATAGCACACAGTTTCTGGAGCATTACTTCCATAAATCAAATTGGACGTTACTTTCAGCTCTACTTTAATCATGATTACATTAAGTTCAGATACAAAGATATTTACAGGATTTGGTCAGTACTCAATCAAATGCAATGGGTAATGTTAAATAAAAAGTCAAAATGTGTAAAAACGAACTTATTTATACAATATTCATAATAGTAATCCACATATAACATTCATTTACAGAGTTAGACAAAAGAAAACTATTTGGATTTTTAGATAAAAATACTTTTGTCATGTTTGCTGCTCAAGATATTTTACACGTACATGCTAAATAAATAGACTTGTTACCCTAAAAATAAAGTTAGATTCAGAGATCTTACAGTAATTATTTTATGAAATGAAAGGTATAATGAGCTAATCCAGATATGGAATTATGTGATTGTCTATTACAGAAATGTTCAAATGCCAGTCAAAGTGTTGTACGCCGCTACAGACGATGGTAATAAGCCGGCCTGATTCATGCAATGTCTTCAAACCAAATAGATCTTTGGTGTAAATATCCCTTTTCTGCATTTCAACTACTTCTTCACTAAAATTATAATATCCAAAATGACTGAAAAGAAAAGTGAAAACACAATCAGAAACTAATGACATAATTCCTACATTATCAATGTCATAAACAGTTTTTATGATCCACTTACCTATTTATAAAATCAATGATAATATTCCAAATCATTAACATTCTACATCAATCAATAGTCTTAGATAAAAGAATGGATTTTACTCTTTTCTATAACATATTTTTCAAGAAAAATACTCTTTTCATGCTTGTGACTTAAGATATTTTGTAAGTCCATGCTATACCAACAGTTCTTAATACCTTCACTGAGGATACCTTAATTTCCAATGCATTTATCACTCCAACACTTGAGTGATCCACAGTCTAACTAACATAAAGATAAGATTCAGAGATCTTAAATTAAACAGTTTTCAAAAAATTAAAGTTTAAATTGAAGTTTAGTTGCCAAATTTAAACTTCAAAGAGCTAATCTAGGTAAGGAATTATGTGACTGTCCCATCTTTTTATTGTATTATCATCTTATGCTGTTCCTCATGCACCACTGTATTTCTAGAACCCAAAATAAAAGAGGTTTCAAAATATTTTGTATTTCAAAACTAAACCAAACATGGGAAATCTCCCAAGGAAGAATGGACTTGAAAAGTCTGATGGGACTGGGAATCAAACCTGGGTCTCCCAATTGCCCGTTGGGTGCTCTGTCCATTGAGCTATCCCAGCAGAACATTTTTCCAAGCCAGTCAGGAGACTTTGTGGGCAAGGACCTGGGTGTGCACCATCTTGTACTAGAACACCCTTACCAGTCTTCTGTATTTTTCATGGGAATGTGTCATAACATCAATTATCTTCCCAACATGTTTTTTTGTAATAAGTATTGGAAGTAACACATACTCTTGGTCAATGTAAGATAAAAGATAATATGTTTGGATACTGCTTATGCTCTACATAGTAAAGCAGCTTGAGAAGTACAATCTATAATGATTTCTAGCATTGAGTGAGAAAGTACAATTGCATTTTTATAAAACTACATGAGCTTAAGTACTGATTAACTAATATAAATTGTAAACAATAAATCAGGAATAATTTCAATGTATATCTCGTACTTCATATGGGATATTCTACTTATATCTATATCCCTCGCTTCTACAAATAAGTGAATGTTCAAAAGAAAAAAAAACAAATTAAGTACAAATTTTTAAAAGTGCTCCGACAGCTAATGTCATTTCACACATGCCCCCCCCCCCCCCCCCCACCAGGAACCAAAATGGAACAGTTTTCACAGAACGAGATCTTTCCTAGCTTTTTGTGGATGATGATCTTTCATTTTAAATCATAATTTTCGTCTATTTACCTAAAAATCTGTCACTATGACATTTTTATAATGTATCGGCATTAGACTGGTCAATTTAGTGTTAACATGCACTAGTAGATAAGACAATACATTGGGGCGTAAAGAATNCCCCCCCCCCCCCCCCCCACCAGGAACCAAAATGGAACAGTTTTCACAGAACGAGATCTTTCCTAGCTTTCACAGAAGTTGTACACGGTACCCACATGGCTATCTGGATGCCCAAATTGAATGGATAAAGAATGATAAAACAAAATCAACTGAAAGACCTCACTCACAACAATGCATTCACACATTAACACTTATAGGGTTGTACTGAACCATTTTCCCAACTTAGGTGAGATATCATTTGTTGCCTTTCATTTTATTCCCAAGTAATTACGCTAGATTTTGAAGTAAAAATTAGAAAAAATGGAGGATTATGCATTTCCTTCCTTAAATTCGTTACTTTTTCTGAATAATTTATCAAATATCACAAAAATAAAGACCTTAGCATTTACATAGGTGCCTTATGGGGGAGGTTCCTGAAGGGAGGTAAACTCACCCAACAGAACAGCCATGCAATTATATATTTTTTCCACGGTCATAAATGGAAAACAAATATTAAAGTCTCTAAATGATTTAATCTCGAGATATGCTTTAACTTCTCCACTTTATAAACAATAATTGATGATGTAATTTCACCCACTTTTTTATAAGCAATTGCCTCACCGATGATTGAATATTTCAACCCTAATGAATGAGGCCCATTAAGGAAGACTATTCTAGTAAATAAGGTCCATTTAACTCAGGACCTTAATTGAATGGCAACTTTAGCACCCTTGTGAGGAACATGCCGCTAAGCATAAAAGAAAGCAAATCTCAGTTACCTAGACTGCCAAGGAGTTATGACACCATCATCAGGGCCTCCGACTAACACAAGACGGTCAAGTGACAACATTCCTTCTGATTGACTTTCACTCTCAGGACTAGATATTTCATTGTTGATGTAAGGGAGGAAGGCACTGTACCGCAAATAGAGAGACTGATGGTAAGGGTCATTCCAATAGTTAGCTACCGATGTATACTGCCCCACTTCAGAATAAAATAACTCGTAAGCAGTCTTCTTCCATAGGCTAGGGAAAAATAAATGAAGAAACTTTGCTGCAAAGAAAAGAAATGTTGAACATTAACGGATATAACAGCGATGTCACTCAATCTGCTGTAAGAAAGCATTATGATAACAGAGAACTACCTAGTTTGCTACATCGATAAATTGAAGGACAAAGGTGTACTTCGTCCTCATTACAAATGAGGACTCATTACAATGGAGTGATGAGGACACAGCTTGTAGTATGCAATATTCCTAGCACCACTTTTGATTTTCTAAGTACTAACTGGAGTACATTTTGATTGAAAGAAATTATATATATTTCCTATCCTTTTCCAAAATTATTAATACAATGGATATTAAGAATATTATGGGAATAGACTTGAATGTATAAGCATAACATACTTCCGTACTGTCCAGCTTGAGGGGCACTCAACGATATGAACGTCTTTACATTATGCTTCGGAAAGGTCTCCAATATTCCCCTTCCTATGAGGCCGCCCTGAGAGAAACCTGAAATAGGAAATATGCACTTATTCTGTGAAAGCAGTAACACTAATCTATGACAATCGAGAAAAACAGGCACCAATACTTGTGAAAACGAATAACCTTATAGCTGAAAACGATCGTAACATTGACAGACATAATATGATCATGAGAAACAGCAGTATAGGTTTTGCAAATACTAAGTTCCCCGGTAATTTTCCGAAATAGCTTCCTTCGATATTTTTCGTATTGCTACTAAACCTTAAACTGGAGTCCAAGTACCAATTAGATGTATTCCCTCAGGATGTTGAGAAGTTATATTCATAAGATCAGATCCAAATGCTTTCACCTGATGCCGCATAGAAACTAAGCTAGACCATCCATCAAATCTATTGCTTACATATATTGAGGTGCCTGGATGAACCTGAAATAGATGCTAAGTGTCAAGACAAATTCTTATAATATAACATGATGATAATGTTTAAAAAGTTCGTTTACTTCATTTATTCGTTTGGCAAGAAGATCGAGACTGCCGCTCTGAGCCATTATTCCATGAATTAGAATAACTGGCTTGTAAGCAGAACATGTTAAAAATATAAATATAAACGGTATGAAGATTAATTTATACAGCGAGTGCATATTGATGTGCAACTGATATGCTGGAATGCTTTACTCAACTACATACTACACACAACATTTAAAAAAATTGCTGGGTAGAAGCCATTGCAAGAAAAGGACGCACATCCATTCAAAATTCATTCAATGAAAGATGACAAAGTGAAATAACAGACATGACCATATGTTGCTCCAGGATGACCACCACTGTTATTTTAAATTATGTCAACTTCTCATATAAAAATTTTATTTCCGCTGTTTACCTATCATGATTTTCTTTTGAACGAATAACATAATAGAAGTTATATAATCTTACCAATGATGCGAAAATGTTTAAATGTCTTTAAATTATTTAGGAAACGCTCCTCAGTCATCCCAAGAATTTCTGATAGTATGAGAAAACCTCTGCGAATCAAGAATGGAAAATCTCTGCGATTTAATAGTCGTTTATTTTAAAGACAATATTCTTACCACTTATATTTTTAGCATAATAAAAGGGAACAAACTGCAAGTTGCTTTTCCTGTGCTACAGTGAAATTAGCAACTGATTGTACAATTCTCATGTTGGCCACATCTGAAGTTGAAGTTGCACCTCAAGGTCCATGAAGGGGGTAAAACACGTGTTCGACGTTTGTAGCTGAAACCGGTGAGAGAACTCATGTGGAATTATCTTCGTAAATAGATTCACTTTGATCATAAAATATTCCAGCGAATGTAAGTGTACTTGTTTACTGTACTGTTTTTATTTTATTTTCAAGAGGTTTCTGCATAAAGTTACTCGAGACAACCTGTCGTTCTGTTTAGCATAAAATTGCATATGAAGAGTGAGATTGTTGTTTATAATTTTTTTCTTTTAAAGGCTCTAGTGAATCTCCAAAAATGGCTAATACATCTTTAGCCCAACAACTGAAACAACTAGCATTACCCCAGACTTCACTTCTATTAAAGACACATAAAAGGGATTCCTTTTTGTTTGATCCCAATGAAGCGGCTAATTTAGACTTAGAAACTGTGCTGGAAATAGGTGAGAAATTGACTATTTTTCTTCGCAGCATGTCTTTCACCATTCGAGTAAATGATTAAGTTGTATTTTATTGAGGAATTTTATATTCATAATTTCATATATGAATTTCTGCTGTTTTTATTGCGGTTACCGTTGAATTTCATCTTTGGTAGTTTATCCTTGGGATGATGATTGTTTATTTTATCATTCAACTTCTGCTGATGCTGTGCAATTGTTAGTATTTATTTCTTGTGATGTGTATGTGATGTATATCAATTCATAATTCAGGTTTAAGCGGATTACGAGAACTTCAAGAGCTTAACCCTGAGTTCCACGCGTTTGAGAATAGTCTGTTTGATGTAACATCTGTTGGCGTTCAACGTGCTGTACTTGAAAGAGATACCAACGATTTGTTAGATGAAAACATTAATCGATTTCTCAGTCTATTAAGCCCTTACGTTTTGCTAAAGCCGGCTCATCGAGCTTTAGAGTGGCTTATTCAAAGGTATTTATTTTTGCTATTTTTTTAATCATTATTTTTGACTGTTGTAAGTAAAAGATTTGTTTGTGTGTTCATGCAGAAAACTAGTAGCGTAAAAGCTGTGTATGCGTGATAGTTGTTAAGTGCATCATTTGGTAAGGGTCTTTTATCTATCGTAACTAATCAACTATGTACGAGTATCGTGAGAATGGTTATTTTACAGTTACTCATAGACTAAAAGAAAGACTTTCAAATCTCTTAGAATCATGTCAAATTTGTTGAAATTTTTCATTGATTACAGGTTTCAAGTACACCTCTACAATCGAGATGCATTCATTTTTCTCTGGCTTCCATATCATGAATCGAAGATATTTGTTCGAGCCATTCAGTTGGTTGAATTCTCTAGGAAGACAGATCCATGGTATTGGCTTGACGCTGTCAATCAGACTGGTGCTCCACTGTCACGGAATGCAGTCATCAACCAAGCTGCTGCTAATAATTCTTTCTTAGGTGGAGTTTGTAGCCATGTTCTTCACTCTGTTAAGGTAAATAAGTTGTTTCCATAATATATTTGGTGAATTATTTGATTTTTGTCATGGCATTGCTCGTCATCAGATTCTCTTAGTTTTTATATTTCTTATTCGTTCTTTTCTGCCTACACATTAACTTTTCTCTGAGAAATTTGATTTTTTTGTAACTTAATTAAATTTTTCAAATTACTTCTCTCTCTCCTTTCTAAGATAGGCCCTTCATGTTTTCTATTCTTGTCTTTTTTGAAATTTTCATAATTTGTGTTAAGTATTGCTTTGTTAATCTGACTCGAATCAGGTGTCTCCTCATTCAGAACGATTACTTGACCCAACCCATCTCTTTCCACTATTTCTGATACACTTTTCCCCAATTTTCTTTAGAAAACTTTACTCTCAAGGTGACTTAGCAGTCCTCCAAAATGCTTTCATCTTTGTTCTCCTGCATTAGGATATTAAATTTTAAACCACCATGCTTTAATTTACTCATCCAATTAGCATTGGAAGTGGTTAATAAAAGCTGGTTTTGAGACATCTTTAGGTACATTATGAGGTATCTTTATGCCTTCTACTTTTAATTGAAATGGAAATTGACCCTTTTTAATGCCATTTTGTGTAAAAAGCAGCATTTTCAGCAGAAACTACTTTCAGCCCATTAAATCTCTTGATCTGTTGAATAAAAACATTGCTACATCAACCTATTTACAGGCATACAGAGGCCTGTCATTCTACAAATTCTTTCTAATCAGTACTTTTCAGTTGAAACTGGTAGCCAGTTTCTCGATCCTAAAAATTCAGGTGTGCCTAATGTGTGACAAATAATTAACCCTGGCCTTTGAAATATATATTATGATATTTTTTAGACTTTGTTTCATTGTGTCTGAATTGAATATTAATTTTTCACTTTTACTTTCAGATCCATAAATCAGAAGCTCGAGTTCTGGCTTCATTGTTTGCATTCTACTGTACCACCATTGTTGGGGCCATTGAAGGTGTAAAGAAGAGAAGAAAAGGAAATTTACAGAGTGCTAAAGAATCTCAGCTTCAAGTGATTCTACCCTGCCTTCTGAAGGGACTTTCATCTTCCCTTCCAGATTTCGAATCTGCATCTTTCATCATAATCTCTGCTCTCTCCCGCAATGGATACATAGGACTTACTTTGCTACACAAGATTATAAACAAAATTGTAAAGGTAAGTGGAAACTTAATGTAAGTCTTAAGGTTAATATTACATATTTAAGGTAATACATATTTATGGTTAATATTATTTGGCATGTATGTACCCTGCAAGCCACCTTTCCACATGTGGTTGGGGGTTAAATATTTGTTTAGTTAATTATGTTAAAAATTATGCAAAATATTTGTTTAGTATTAGGTCAAATGTTTGTTATATTAGGTTAATTAATGTCGAAAGTAATAATTAATTAGGTTTTTGAATTTTCCAACCTCATTAAAGATTATTAACATTTGTTTATCCCCCTGCTCAATGCATCATTCAATTTTTCTCCTTTGTTTCTTCTCAATACCCTTTGATTTAGTTTTATTTAATCCATTCAACTTTCAAGTAATGTAATTGTAAATGATGGAATTCCAGCAAATCTCACTAGAGAAAATTAATCTTAATGTAATTGTCTTTTCTATGTTCACATTCACCAAAGATTATTTACTTTTACTCAAACTATATTCTATAAAAGACATAATTTAAAGAAGTGAATCAGGATTAGAAGTATATCTGTAAATTGTATTTCTTGACATTCAAAACGTAAGCAATAGCTTTGCTAAACAACGAAATTTGATAGAATCACTCTGGAAAATGAAACAGTTGTTCTTAAATGAGTCAGCTATTCTTACTTTTATAGAAAATTACTTTCATTTTATAGTAACCTAAAACTGTTGTAGAATTTCTGTGCAACAAAAATTTGATAATAACAGTTAACTGTTGTCAATGAGATGGTAGCACTCTTAATATACTTCCACTGGTTTTTTGTGTATTAGGAACTATATTCGTAAATTGTGTAATGTCTTCCACTGCATGTATTTATATAGGAGTATTAAACTTCCTTCAACCACCTAATCTAATTCCCACTTTCCCAGCAGCTAGATTACATCACTTCATTTCATCGTAAATTGGTTATTCTTTCTGTTTCAGAGCTGTTCCAATGAGAGTTCATCTTTAAAGGATATTGCCACTCTACTAGCTGTTATCTGTGAAACTCAAAGTTCATCAATATTAAGCATAATACCATCATCAGCTCTAAAGAAGTTACTCAGAAAGAATGTTGCTATTCCACTCATTGAAGAATTAGCTGCAATTTCTCAAGAAGTATATGTAGACAAATTAGCAATGGCTCTATTGGCTGGTATTCTCCCATTAACAAAATCCTCATCTGAAACAGAAGATGATGATTTGGCTCCCACTGCTAGGGAAACTTTAAATGGATTGCTTCAAGCTATTTCTTTTGAGAGAGATAGTGCCAAGGAAGCTATAAGGTACTTATATTTTATTAGTTGTTTTCTATTTTAATTTTATCCTCATAAGTTGTGTATTGGAATAATATTTTTGGACTAAACTTTTCTGCCTGAAAATTATTTGCTGGATTTTAAAAACTTGCTGATATACTGTTTTATGCAACGATGGAGAATTGTGTGCATAATTGTCAGCTTAATGCAATTAATCTGCACTAATCTTTTAATAGTCCCTGAGGTGCATAATGTTCTAATACTTGTGTGTAACAGGAATTGCAACCTTTTGTAGAAATAAATTTGTAGTTTTTATTAGTTCGAAGATTTTGTTTTTGTCACCATATTAATGAAGCCTTGCAGTTAGTGTATTCTATAAGTGTGAGGAATTGAAATATGGATTGAAAATGGAATTTACAATTTCAGGTTTTTAGTTTCTGCACTTGCAGATTTGATCGAAGAAAAAGAACTTAAAGAAACTATCGATGATGACTATTTGAAGTGGCTGGAAAAAACTTTGCAAAACATGGAAAATAGATACCCAACTGCATTCGATGCTGTGATACAGAAAATGACTTTGGGAAAAGCTGGGGATAAACAGAAAGTTGCTCCAGCAGTGTTAGGGAGACTTCTCGGAATATCTACTTTGAATCAAGATGCGTGTAAAGATCTGATGGAAAGACTATGCCATCCTGAAGAAGGAGTCAGAGTTGCTGCAATTAGTATGCTAGCAGAAATGGACATTGAGTCATTGAAAGTGAGTTGAAAAATATATTTAGTATAGTGGTGCTGTTAGGGGGAGTTTCAGGGTTAACTTCATTCCCCCTCAAGAGGGTTAAATTCATTAAGAAAGATATCACAATCTTGATTCCCAAAATAGGAAAGATCAGTTTTCTTGCCACATAACCATATAGATCTCATTTTCTATCCAGTTAATTTTTTTGATGGGATTTTTTTAAACATCTCTTAAGATGTAGCGTGCATGATATTACTGGGCCCTGTAAGGTAGACATATTTTAGTTCTCTGAACTGCCTCAGATCCTCCCTATAGATACATCCTGGCTGTGCTCCTGATATAGTATCATCAATTATTAATATAACAAAACATTTTTAAAGTGTTGTATTAAACAAGTCTGTGTAACCTTGGTATATTTGTTGTTTTTAGCATTTAAAATTTTTTAATTAGTATATTCCTTCAAGTTGAATGTTTACACTTTTACTGATGCTGGAAAGCAAATTACTACTCGGTGTGTTCTAAGTAGTTCTTTTTCTGAATGAATTCTGAATGTTTTTTTTTCTTCAATTTCTCCTCTTTCCTGTGTTAATGAGCTTACTAATCTCCTTGAAGCGATAGAAGTTTTGGAAAACAACTTAAGAAATCATTATTTCATTGGTAGGCAATTCTGTATGGATTGCCATTTAAAAATTTTAATTTCTTAAAAATGTTGTTTTTCTAATATTAATCTTGTTGAAAGTACCTTAATTTAAAATACTATATTCTTATAAAATAGTAGATCACTAACTATTGTATTCTTGTAAAAATTGTAAAATCCTGAATTTGTGAATCTATGAATTTTTCAATATAATTCTGGAAATATGGTGTCATGGAAGTAACTACATTACTTGTAACTTCATTAATTTCTCTAAATTCTGCAATAATCATTTTTTATATTATTATTAATAGTTAATGAATCTTTATACATTTATCTATGTATATATGTTCATACATATATTACCCGTAAAATTATTGATTTGGTCATTGTGAGTGGCACTGTAATTGAACCTTATAACTAAAAATATTAACTTTTATTTTAAACAGAAAAAGGATAACCATCACTCTCTGGTGTGGGTGATAGAGCAGAGGCTACAAGATGATTCACCAAATGTAATAGAAGCTACCTTGAAATTGCCTTTCCTAAATTCATTAGTAGCAAAAAAATCACTGATAGAAAGGATAATCAGAATATTAAGTGAAGCCATCAAGAAAATGTCAGGGTCCTCCAACTTGAAAAAGTGGAATGATGTGATTTTGCTAGCCTTGAAAACTCTACTATCGAAGGAAATGGGGCAGGAGGGAGAAGAAGAATCTGAAGAAAAAAATCACGAAGCTTTAAGGCAAAGAATCAAGATTATTTTCAATGTTTTACCATTTATATGCCCTTCCACAAAAGAGGATGTCTCTATGGTGAAAAAGGTTTCAGAAATTAATTGCTGTGATCCTCTGCTGAATGCTCTCTTCAAAGGTAAGTAATTCATTCTATGTATCCCTGATTTACTGTAGCTCTTTATTTTAGTACCTAATTGGGTTTATCCAAAACTTCATCCCTCAAGAATTAAGTCTTGCGTTTGAAATTCTCTGATTCCCTCTCAGTTGACTGTACTGTAATTGAAATTCTACTCAAGGTTTATGACAGATTTAAGAGAATTTGGTATGCTCAATTTACCTTTCTATCCTTTTTCTTTTTCTACTTCCAACTCTCCTTATCACAATCAAAATGCTGCATTCATTAGTGCATATCGTTCACATTTCAGTGTGAGCACAATGATCTTCTTCACCATGCATTTACTACTATAATCTGACTACACCTGGACTCGAGCCAAGGTATTCTGCCTCCTGGACAAATGTCAGGCTTTTTTCATGTCAGTTTTTCCATGAGATTTCATGCTAGGAGGACACCTTTATGTGCAAAATCACATTCACATTTTCCCACTTATGTTTTCTTAGCTATAACATTGATTTTTCTCCTCTTAATTTTTACTTAAAAATGTATTTATGAAATTTTGCAGAGTTTTCAGAAGCTGACAATTTGCATAACTTCCGCAGTTCAGTTTATGAGTACCTATTAAAGCTCCCAGTATTAGCAGAAGAGGAAGGTATATGTTCATCAGATCTGGCCATAACTATAATGCAGTGTGGGATTGAAATGTCTAGAAATCAGGTGATGCAGTTCTTAATGCTCATTAGCCTGTCTGGACTAGCATCCTCTGCACCTACTGAAATGAAGTACAAGATATTGAAGCACTCTGTCCAAGTTTTTGAGAATGCTAAGGTTAGTCTCTAAAATTGTGCATATACTTGTGTTTACTCATATTGACAGAATTAAAATCTATAGTGCAAATATATCAAATCAAATTGCAGATTGTGGCTGCTATGGAAGAGAATGATAAGTCCGTATCTTACAAGATATCTGAAGTTAACATGGCCTCCTGTTTGAAGTGTGCCAAGAAAGGCTATATGCCCTTGCAAGCTTTACTGCATACGTTTTCTGCTATATTTTCATCTTCCAATTCATCATGGTTTCCATTGGCTAATTCCAAAGACTTCAAATGGTGGAGTATCTTTTCTTTTGAAGGAGAAAGTTCAACAGATCTCAGTATTCAGCTAGTGGTGCATATATTTGATATATTGATTTCTGGTTGCTTTTCAAATGATGGGACACAGAAATCAAGGAAGTTGGCATTTGCCCAGCAGCTGTATATTCAGTGCCTGAAAGATCTCTTTGAGGTTAGTATTGTATAAACTTATTTAGGAAAAATATATTTTAGCTTTAGAATGGTGTAAATATTGAAATCAATTTTTAATTCAAGACCGAGAGAGTGAATATCAGAGCAGCCACCATTATGAGATGTAATTTTTCGATTCGGCAGCCTGTAGTAAAGTAGCTTTCTTGTAATTCCCACTTCAATGTATTTTGCGGCACTTAATTTGATAACAAATATTTTTAAAGTGCATATCCTAAATTTATAATACTTCCTCAAACAAAGTATTAAATAGAACTTGGTATTACAACTTTAATAACTGCATTCAGAAGTTTTAGATTCTGAGATCATTTGAAATATTTTGAAAAGGAGATGATGTAATTAGGAATTAAGTACCCTTTAATTCTATTTTCGCCATTGAAATATTTGTCTATTTTTTGTGGCTATTAGTCTAACTTATACTGTCTTGTATGATTTATTGCCATGAAATTTTTACTTGTTTTCTGTAGAAATTATAAAGTACAATTTCAAACAATGAATTAAATTATTTATTTTGTTCATGACATTTTCTAGATTCATTTGCCTGAGCTTCATCACAAGCTGAATTTCCTTTCAAGTCTTTGGGTTTCCCATGAAATTCCATTAAACGTTCCACCCAAAGATGGAATCCCAGTGATTAAAGAAGAATCAAAAAAGTCACATTCCTGTCAGCCTATAGTATCTATGTTTACTCAGGCATACTTGCCTGAACTTCAAATTAGGTGTTTAAATTTAGGAGAGGCATTAATTTCTAAATCTGAAAGTCCAGTCAGCTGGTTGCTGGAACCCAGTGGCATGGGGGCTGCTATTGTACCTTCTTTACTTGTAGCCTGTGCAAGTCCAGTTAAATGTGTAAGGATGGCTGCTGTAAGAGTGCTGAAGGTAATGATTAATACAGTTGGCACTCATTTGGCATCATGTAAAGCTGGTTATGCACCTCTAGTGAAAGAGATGGTGGCACAAAGTGAAGAAATCATTGCTGATGCAGGGTGAGTGTTCTATGCAGTGAATGAATGAAGTAACTCTATTTTTTCTGTAAGGGCTCCGCTGTTCATTTTATAATTCATACGTTGCAGTTACTAAGACAAAATTGCTTTTTTATGACTTCAAAATGAAAATGGTCTGTTTAATAAGTTTGTTTTTGTGATTAAAGATATAATAGAGGTCTTTGTGTACAAGAAAAATCATAACACAGATATTAGGAAGAGCAAAGTTTTTATCTCTTATATCTCATTGTAATCTTAATGTTTGCTGTACGATCAGATCATTATCAAAGTGGTTATTTATACAGTGAAAAGCAGTGAAGATGCATGGCAGGTTCATGTTGGCAAATCAGGGAATACATTTTAAACACATTTATAAACTGTAATTTACAGAAATTAATTGTGAAGGGATGAGGCTAGATTTAAGTTACATTCCTTTTACTTGGATTTATATGTATCTTTCTATACTCAGTTACTCAAGCTGTCATTGAGATGAAAACATTGTAGAAGATTATAGAATTTTCTTCTATCTATTTCATTAACAAATTATATTTAAGTCGGTGGCTTATGAAATTTTGTGTATTGAGTTTCTGCTGCCTATTATTTTAAACTTACTCTATCCCTTAACTTTAATAATATTTAATTCTTTAATTTTTCCATTTTTAGACATTTAGTCTTGCTGATGTACACCCAGCTTTCAACAGAACCAGAAGTACTCTCTCTTCTCTCAAGTGAGAAGAAAAAGCAAATGGCTGAAATAAGGAAGGCTCTGTGCAACATAATGGATCCAGAATCTGGTGCCCCATGTCATTTAGTGAGAGCTTTGCTGCAGATTATGTATGGAGTTAGATCCTTAGTAAGTATATTTTTGATAGCATTTTTCCTTTTCTGTATACCACATTGTTTGGTTTAGTTTTTTCACATAACTCCCTACGTTTATTGTAAATTAACTTTGCTTGTTGATCTTTCTATGCTCAGGAGCTGATGAGAAAGTTTGCTCCTTTGGGATTATCTTTATTAGAAGAAGGGCAAAAGAAAATTTGTTTAGATGAATACGAAGCTGATTCTTTGGTCTTTGTAATCAATCGACTGGATGAATCTGTTGCTCCATTTATCGATGGAGAAAAGGATGAAAATTCTGCAATGTGGAATTTCCTTCTGAAAGCTGTTTCTGATACTCAGACAAGGTTACCTTTAACAAGTGATGTAAAGCAGTTCTTATCCTTATCAGATAATATTCATTCAGAAGAAACTTGCCCTTCTATTTTGATTGCCAGACAGGTGAGTTTAGATCTGGTTTATGTGTTTATTTTATGGAATGGTTTTAGGAGCTGAAAAGAATTTAAATCTTCCTTTTGTTATCTTCTAAGATTACCAGGGACTTCTATGATGCACTTCCTTCTGAAGATCACAGAAAGAAGGTTTTATCTGTGTTAGTTGATGTTGCTTCCCAGAAGAATGCAGGAAGCTCTGAAGTCGCCTTACCTTTATCTGAGTCAGCTTCTTTGGCTGCCAAAAGAGTCATGAAAAAATTAACTCTTGATGCTGATATGATTGTGGTGGAGCTTTCCAAAATGCTTCCTGCTGTAGAAGAAGGACCACAAAAGAAAGTTTCCATCCTAAGAAGCAAGAAGTAAGTGTATAATGGACTCATTTCTGTTTTGACCCACCTTAGAATGTAAGACAGTGAAACCTTCCTCAATTGCCACCTCCATAAAGTGGTCACCTTAAGCTGCAATTTTTTCGGGAATGGAATATATTTCCCGTTTAAGCAATGTAAATGTTCCCTCCTTTCAGCAGTCACCTCCCTTAGAGGCCAATGGTCGCTATATCTTAGGCCAGCAGCCACTACTTCCGTGGCCAGTGATTCACTTCCTTTTCAGGGATTTCTGTTTTCTTTTTAAAAACTAAGTACCCCGCTATGGCAGTTATCCGTGAAGATGGTCGTTGTCTGATTTGCAGCATTGGTGCAAGGTCCTTATCTATGGGACAGCCTTAATTGCTTCTTTATGCATCAAGCGTGACCTTCTAGGTAGTACAGGGTGGGTGCTAGGGCATCATCTCTTAGACACTGCTTTCAGGAATTCTGTCTTTATTATGGATCACTAATTACACATCATCACATAATTTTATTAAAAGGCGAATCCGCAGAGAGCATTGGAGTAGAAAATGAAGATGAGTCAGATGATGATGATCAGTCATTGTTGATAGTTGAAGGACTTATAAACTTATGACATACATGGTCTGTCTGTTAAGGGTTGGAATGGCAGTTTGGGGGAATACAAGAGAACGTTTGGAAATATTAATAGATTCTCTTGAACTTTGTGCTGCCAAGAAAGAATGTTTAAATTTGAAACAATTAACCATAAAAAACATTTTGTTAATGAAAAGAGTATGTGAATAGAAATGTTAAATACTCCACTAAAATGATATATCCTAAGGATATTTGTTCAAATTCATCCATTTTGTGGATTCTTTCGGGCTGAGAAAATTTTTTCCTTCATCCAAAGGTCACCTCCTTAAGCAGCCATTATTTTATGTATCCATTGGTGGCCGCTTAATAGAGGTTTCACTGTATTTTCTCAATGGATGTAAATTGCTGTTTCAAACACTTCACTGCAATTCAGCTATCAATCCTGGTTCTATATTTTTGCAGAGTATCACCAGCTGTATCATTGAAGACTTTGCAGTCACCACAATGGAGTCGAGGAGTAACATTACTTGAAATAATACAGAATAAGAAGAAGCTCAGAAACTCTCAGAAAATATTACCTGTTCTGTTTGAGCTTCTCCGGGCGTAAGTATAATTGTACAAATATTTACTTGAGATGTAATGGGTTAGAACAATTTTTATTATTTTATTTGTAAATGATTCTCTTTATTAATTATAATTGCTTAGTCTCAAATGCATGGGCTATGTAGATTTCTGTACTGAGTAATTCTCCGTTTTAAAATCATTCAACCTTCATTATTTTAAAATTTATCTTCAAATCCTTATTTACAGATGCCTTCAGCTTAAGCATCAGGAGCCAGTGGAATATACCAAACAGCTTATATTGGCCTGTGCATTACATTCCCTTCGAAAGGTAGCTGTGATTGACAGAGAATTAGACAGTGATGATGAAATGGAGGATAAGAAAATTGATGAACAGCAGTTTGATGTTGAAACCATTGTGCAGTGCATTCGGTCAACCCAGAATCCTCATACACATCGCCATGCTTTATTGCTGTTGTCGTCAGCAGCAGAAATAGTTCCAGTAAGTTTGGAAATATCGTTTCTTGTAAAATATGCAACAAATTCTTTTCTTGATATGTGATCTGTAAAATTTTATGTCATCAGAAGTGGTTGGAGAGTTTAGCAAAATCAAAATTGGAAGGGATTTTATTTATTACGCTTAGTTTCATTCAATTTTTTGTTACTGGCACTATCCTAATCTCCCTTTGAAGTAACAAACAGCTTAAAATAAGTTTTGAATGCCACTCAGTTAATCTGCGTGTTTATAATAATCATAAATTTGTAAAGCAGTCTAAAAGTTTTCCTCAAACATTTTTGCTGTTGATTATCCAATTTGGGTATGAAAGTATAGATTTTTGAGTTTTGTTAAGTAGCTGCTTGTTGCACTTGTTGGGTCATCAGCTAACCAGTTATCTGAGTCAAGGCCTCCTCTATGAATTGTGAAGTTATTTGGTATCAAACAGTAAAATTGTTGCTGAAGAATTGTTTAAAGTTTAAACACATGGGATATGTTAATCAAATAGAGCAATTCTAAAATTTTAATTTCATACAATTTAGTTTACAGACTATCAAATGTTACCTCTGATAGATCATTTTCAAGTTTGGTAGTTCAAGGAATTAAATTTCAAATTAAGAATTGTTTTTATCTTAGTTTTATTCTCTTTCAGGATAGTGTTTTGCACAATGTTATGGCCATATTTGCATTTGTTGGAACTTCCATGGTGCGCCAAGATGATGAATATAGTTTTGAAGTGATCTCTCGGACTATAGAGAGCATTGTTCCTGTTCTTGTGAAGGTATGACTTTCGCTATGACTTCAGCAAGTAATAGTCCTTAATCATACTGTCAGTAATGTTTTCTTTTCTATATGGATTGTCTCATCTTTACTTTTGTTCCATTTTAAGAGTATAATGAGGGAGAAGTGCTACTGATTCTCTTACCATTTGAGTGATAATATTGTAATGTGGTGCTTGCCATCAACAGGTTGGCCCTAAGAGTCTTGAAACCACCAGTTCAAAAGTTATCTCAAACCTCCCAGAAGGTCTTGAATTTTTGGAAGGTCCCAGAGTTGAAGGGGCCCTCAAAGTTATGAGAGTGTTTGCTGATGCCATTCCTGATGTACCTCCTCATAGAAGGCTTCCTCTTTATCTAAAGCTGGTTGAAACAGTTGGGTGGGAAACTGGGCTATCTCAACTCTTACTTCTCATTATTGAAGACCAAGTATTACATAGAGGTTCTAAGAACAAGGAAGTTGAAAAATTATCTAGCTCTAAGAATGAGCTTGCATATGAAATGGCAAGAAGAGCATCTCCAAATGCATTTATCCTTTGCTGTTTGAGAATGATCCAGTACATCAAACTTCTGCCAGCTGACAAGGGTAAGAGAGTTGCATTTATTGGAAAAGAAACTATGATTTCAATTTTTATCGAGTTTTTATTTCATTGAATTTTAAATGAAATCTTGGTGTTCATTTAATTTTAGTTTGCTGTAGTTCAAATTGTAATTTGAGGTTGTTCAAGTGAATTTGTTATAGTCTTGAATTTAAGTTTCTGTTTCAATGTTTTTGCTTCTGTATATAAAAATTTCAATCATATGCCTCTCTGAACCCCAATAATTTAGTATTCTCAAAAACTTAAATTTTTTCCCATTCTTATGTTTTAGAGTCGGGACCAAATGGAAAATTATTGTGGCATCCAGGACAAAATGCTGTATCGTTTTGCTCTTCTGCAGATTATCTTCATATCTTTGATGTTAAGAACTATACTGGAGTGCAGTTGCGTCACTTTAAGCATGCTGTTTTATCATTTTTATCCGATATTCTTTCAGA
The DNA here is from genome assembly GCA_000376725.2 of Ladona fulva. NCBI lineage: Eukaryota > Metazoa > Arthropoda > Insecta > Odonata > Libellulidae > Ladona > Ladona fulva. Next base: position 869,535 of record KZ308444.1, read on the forward strand.
GCCTCATCTTGCTGAGAAGGTTAGTATTTGGTCTTGGAACTTCCTTAAAAGTAACTAGAAAACAATGTGGAAAAATTAGTTTTAGCCTCAAACTTTCCCTAGAAATGAAGTTATGAATTTATTGTTACATTTTCCCAATTCAGTGATTGTAATGATGCAGGGAAAACCTGCTGAAATTCACCACTCTGGACCAATCTTAACTTTGTTTAATATTCAATCTAAAAGTTAGAGTAATTCCATTTTTGAGATTTTTGAAAACTTTGTCTTAAAATAATTGTATCATTTTAAACAGCTCTCAATGGCAGAGAGACCTGAAAACGTAGATAAGCTGAGTGAACTTCCTGATGGAACAGTCTTCCAGTATTTGATCCAGGAAGTGCTTGGTTACATTGCCAACATTGCAATGGAAATTGAAGATAGCAATTCAGAGGACCCTTTGTACCGCTATTGGAAAGTTATTCAGCAGCGCTGTCATCTTATTCTGGAAAAGGTAAAGCTATTACTGAGAGCATATTCTTATACTATGATTTTATTTTCAGATTTTAATTTTGTGCGTTTCCAGTTAAAGCTATAAATTGCCATTGCCACGAATTTTCATCATGTAACCAATTTTTTATGCATTCTTATCATATTTGTTTTCTGTTTATAGGTCAATGCCCTTCTTCCAGTTCCTCTGTTTCTTTCTGTTGTCAAAGGCCTTCTTGGCCATCATATACCATCTATCCGTCGCAAGGCTGCTGATATTCTGAATGCTAGACTGGTGGCTCTCCTGAATGATAATGATACCACAGCAACTCTCTCAGAGGACAATAAAATTTCTCTGCGAGAAATTTTGTTAGGACCTTTGGTGAATATGGTGAAAGTTATGGAAGGATCTGCTGATAAAGTTGGTCAAAACCTCACTAAAGATACAAATCTCAACTGCCAGATTGGATTACTGACTGCTAAACTTATAATTCGCATTTTGGGTCCAACAGAAAAACCTTCCACATTAAAGCCAGTAAGTTTACTTATTATTAATTTTGCCAGAAATATGTGTGGGAATTAATCACCTTGTGATTTTTATTCATTAACAATCTTTTTAACCTTTGCTCAATATTGATACCATTTCATAAGTTTTAAATAAATTTTGCAATTCAATTTTTTTCTTCTCATAGTATTTGTTTTCCTGTTATCAGAAGGGCTATCAAATTGTGTAGGACTTTTATTATTTCCTTTTATTTACTCATAATCAGTAATCCTAATTTTTGATAATATTCAATATTGAAATGTTAAATAGTATTATGATACTCAGGGTGAACTTTTATAGTACCTTAAATGTTCCTCATAGCACGAATCTTCTATTCAGTTTTCATCCTAACACCAAGGAATGAACTTGAATAAATCTTCTTATTAAATTTATCACTTAGGTGGATTTTCAAGTGAAATAATGTAGAGATAGAAAGTAGTTATGGATGTTATGTTAACCATGTTTTTATTCTGTTGTATCAGTTTACCTACATACATAAATCAAAGGGCTGAACTTAAGGATACTAAAATGTAGTAAAGATACTATAATGTTTTTATTCTCAATGTGATTAACTTCTTGAATCCTATGCCGATTTTGTTTTGTTACTTCCCTTAATGATTAACATTATTTTTGATAGTATAAGCCACATTTTACGAAGCAAGCCAATGTTTTCTAAGTAATTAATTGTTAATTATGGAATTAATATGTTTCTAGTACAATTTGAGTAATTGCTACCAGTAAGACACATTTTTAAGATGCAATGGGTTATGTTAATTTACAATGTGAATGTCTTAAGTGACCTTGCATTGCTGAAACTTAACTGTAATGTATTTTATGATTTTTAAAATATATCTCTTGTATACTCATGCCATTTGCTCAAAGAATGCTTTGATAATTGACCCAATGTGATAAAATTCCGACTAAGGAAAATTTTAGTGCTGTTAAAAATTTCTGTTCGTTTGTTACGCATGTTGAATCTAAGTCAGTCTAAGTGAAATTCACCATATCCATTGATATGATATTAAATCTGATTTGTTGATTACTTCCAGATACTCGTTCTTGCCACTAAAGTTGCTTCAACTTCTCTAAGATTAGAGGAAGAATCTATTCATACTTTTGGAGGTATTTTAGCCTCAGCAACTCTGTGTATTGCAGAAGTTTGTTTCATGTTGAAAATAAAAGTTCTGGAGGAACTTCATAACTTTGTGCCTGTCTTACTCTCTGCCCTTACTGCTCAGCTGAATGCCAGGTAACTAGAGTTTTTATTTTATTTGATATTTTAATCTTAAGTTGATATGTTTAACTTGCTGAAAAATCACAGCTAATAAAGAAGTACAGAATGTTCAATTGGTCAACATGATATTTGCTTTTATTTTCCAATAATGCAATAATTAGATTAAATTATATTTCTATTTGTTACTTGGGAATTTTTCTTTTTTTTTAATTACAGTGCCACTGTTAGTACTGTGAAGCTTGGTATTGTCACTGCAGTTCAGAGAGTTGTAGAGAGTTTGCCAAACTTTTTATCTCCTTACATAAGACCTCTGATAATTAGAATGTGTCTCCTTGCCTCTCAATATACTACTGTAGAAGCAGCTGAACAACCTAAAGAGATCAAAGGTGATCCCACATCTCTAAGACTCTCTGCAATATTGTAAGTACTGCTTATGTGGGAGTAATGAGAGTATTCAAAGGATATTTCTAGAAGTTATTGTTTAAATTAAACTCTTCCTTCAAAATATGTTTCATGTATTACGATTTAAGGTAAATTCTTTTACTTATTTATTTAAATTAATGCTGCAATTTGGCCTTCTGGCCACGTGGCAGTGCTGGAGGGGAGCATAACATATTAAACATAGGATTGCCTGGCATTCACCCAAAGACTTGCTGTCACTAGGATGGATATTTTTGCATACCTATGTGGAAATATTTTTTCAGAATTTGAGAAACAATTTTTCTACTTTACGATAATGCAATGTTATATACTAATGCTAATTTTTTTAATTGGCTCAAATTGGCTTAAATTTTAGATTTATAATTCTTGCAAAAGTTTAGTTATAAGTAGTGAAATGTCATTGAGATAAAGTGAACACGTTTTCATTCTTAAACTGTGGCATTAAACATAATTACAACTAACTAAAAAAGTTACTTATGATTGTCATTAACATAGCATTTAAATTATTTCTGCCGCTACCATACCATACCCATTTATAGCTTTTTTTGATTTTTGTGGCTTTATCTTTAATAATGGTTAGATATTTGATGTCATAGAACTCAACTTGCACCCAAATTCCAACTGCATTTTTTATTATCCATCTTTTTATTTTCTGCTTGCAGGAATAAAGTGGCAAAGGCCATACCATTGCGTGTTCTAATACCATCTGTGAATGACTCCTTCAAGATGCTGTCAAAGGAAGGAAATGATACTCCTTTGCCAACTGAATCACACAAAAGTAAAAAACGAAAATCAAGAGGGGGTGAAGAGCAGAGCTCATCAGCAGATGATGGATTGGAAAATGTTGTGAATGAGTCTGAAAGGCTCATGGCAATCATACCTCTAATGCAGATGTTTTCATACAGTTTATCTGAAATGAGTCATGAAGATCTAACCCATCACCTACTAGAGTTGGAACACTTCTTCCTGTATGCTTTGGACTTTAGAATAAAAAGGGAAAGTGGTGAACTCAAAGTCATGGAAAATGTAGAGAATAGTGTAATACAAGCCATAGTCACATTAGTGTTGAAGCTTTCAGAAGCATCCTTCCGCCCATTTTATTATAGACTGTTTGAATGGGTGTCTCAGGAAGGTGCCCCTCCCAAAAGATCTATCACATTCTACAGGTATTATTTTCTTTGGGATTTTTGTGATTTTGGAAAAAATTTCTAACAGATAAAATAACTGGGAATATTTTTTCAGGTTATCCAACAAATTTGCTGAGGCATTGAAAGGCCTCTTCGTTCTTTTTGCTGGGAACTTTATCAGGCATGCTGCAAATCTTTTGGATCTTAATAACATAGCACACATAAATGAAAGCAAGGACCAAGAAAAGGAAAATGATGAGAATATCTCTCAACCTGTTCAGAAAGATCCCTTCTTTGGTGATGAAGATGCCGATGGTTCCCTTTCTCATACACTCATTGAATACATTTTGTCAACCCTCCATGCTGTATTTCAGTATGATGGTACTGGCCACTTTGTCACACGAGCAAGGTTTGAGACCTTGATGCTCCCGCTTGTAAATCAGGTAAGTCTTTTTTTCATTCCATTTGATTTTATGATATTTGCAGAATTTTGAAAAGCATTCATTGTTGGGATGGTAGAGCATGCTTTCTTACCTTAGCTTGGTTCAAGTAATGATGGCTAATTCTTTAAGAAAGTTAACATTAGCCTGAACAGTAAAAGAAAAGGAAGGGCACTAGGCTGCTAGGACATGAAAAAATATAATTGCTGACAGTAATGGAAGTTGGATGAAAATTAAGTTTACTTTCATAATTTACATTGAGCATTTATTTAAGCGTTAAAATATTAATTAAAATTGGGTTGTGATATTTAAAAGTTATGATTTTACTAACACTTTTTGTTAGGTGTTTACCCAAAGGTGGGTTTTCTGAGTAAATTTTGAGGAACCTGTTTTTTTATCAACCTTTCATTCTCAACTTTTAATTACTAATTTTTGTCAGTAAGTATAATTTTCAAAACCTGTTGCGGGTTTTATTTTGTGCTGGCTTAAGTTAATTAATCTGTATTATTAGGTATTTGTCCTTTTCTTGCTGTGAAAATTCATTGTTAATTGGGATAAGGAGTTCTTTGAAACAAAGCATTAACAGGTGTATCTAAAAATTGCAATTATTCGCCAGGAAGAGGGTATAGATAACTGAATTGAAATAATCTTTGAGCTCTCTAAAACTTGGTACATTTTGGCCAGTAAAATTCCTAAATCAGAATGTGAAAAATAAGCGTAGCAATGTTTTTGAAAATTACGATTTGCCTTAATGTTTTATCACTAATTACAATTTTTTCTGCAGCTAGAGAACATGGTGGGAGGAAAGGAACTATTTCAGGAAAGATGCTCTTCTGTGATAGTACCTACCATAGTTCAGTTGGCTGTGTCATCTGCAGATGATTCTCTCTGGAAGCAGCTCAACTATCAAATATTACTGAAAACTCGACACAGTAATCCACAGGTATACTTAATAACAAATCTCTACTCAACTGATCCTTTATTTTTCCTAATCTCTTCTAATATCGTAATTTAATGACATAGGTTCGTTTGGCTGGTCTTGCTACTTTGTTGGAGCTGGGTAAGCAGTTAGGAGAAGATTTCCTGCCCTTACTTCCTGAGACTGTTCCATTTTTGGCAGAACTAATGGAAGATGAAGAGGAGAGCGTCGAATCTGCAACTCAGTCAGCTCTCAATATATTAAGTGATGTTCTGGGAGAACCTTTGCAGAAATACTTTTAGGGAAAGATGAACTGGTGAACCACAACTACTGGAAATGGTTATTTGGGTGTTTTTTTTTTTTTACAAAACTGAGAAATGGAGGATGTGAAGCAATAAATATTGTTAATTTAATTTTGTAAAATATTTTCTATTTGGGTGATAACCTATGGATATTCACTTTAATGTTTTTGTTTTAAGAAATCAAATGCAACAGTAGAGTGATACTAAATATTACCAACGAATATCAAATAGTTGACTTTGAAATTCATACCTAAGTTATCAACTTCATTATGTCTAGAAAGGTATACTGTGTATAAAATAAACCAAATTCTAATTGTTATTAGGACTTAATATTAAATTCGAATCTTGGTTAAGAGTTTTTAATATTTACTTAAAAAATCAGGAGTCCTCTTTCTTAGTGAAAAATGATGTTATTACTCTTATCTAGCTTCCATTAGCATGTTAGATCTAGATAAGTTTTATAGTGAAGTCAAGTATTATTTGAATGCTTTTACTATCTCTGTTCCTTACGTGAGGTTAATCTTAGCAGGAAATAATATTTTGTCCTTAGTTCCAAGTATTTTTATAAGAACACATCAAATATTTACTTCCCTACCATCCATTTTTAGGCCAGACTTCATGTTTTGAGTAAAGTATGGAATGATTAACGAATACTCTGACAAGGTTATAGCCATTACTTATTTAGTATTTCCTACCCTTCAAACTGATACTATTGTTTATTTATGATCAGCCTAGCTACCTGAATGGGAAACTTATTTTAAGCATAATATAATGTCTTCAACTAGAGTTTTGTTTACAATTTTTGAAACAAACTTTCCAAATAAAGTGCCCTCTAACAATGCCTGATCAAAAAAGTTTTAGCCCATTCCTATGCTTGTGTTCTATTACTACTATGTTGTTGCCTCTGATGAAAGTTACATAATACAAAAGCTTGAGATAATGGAAGATTTTCTATGTTTCTCCTTTCGAGGATTAGTGAATATAAAAATACTGAATCAGACAGAACAAAAGATCAGGAGACTGAATAGGGAAATTGGATTTGAAATGGAATAGGGGATTCAGGTTCAAGAATAACTGGTGAAAATTTTGGCTGTGATTCTGTCAGTAGATTGAACTATTTCAGATTTAGTATTACACACTTCTGATTGGAAAATTACAGGTGGATAGAGCTGTAATAAAGGCAGTAACATGTAGGAAGACCAATGGTAAGGGAACCTTAACGAAAAAGTAAAAAACTTAGTTTTTAATCTCCACCTATATTCATGTCCATGGAAGCAGAGAAAATAACTAATCCTGCAAATTTGTGAGATTTACTTAATCTGAGGAATTGATCACAAAGGTATATGCACCAGAAATTAAAGTTTTGATGAAACTTTCAAACGCACCATTAAAAACTACCAGTTTTAGACATAAATAGGCAATGAGAGTCCTTAATAAATTAGATTTTTTAAATAAATCAACCCCTTAACAAATTAATTCCTTTCATTTACTACTAAATGTAGTTTTTATAAATGATTTGGCATAAAATCAGAGACAAATGGGAATGTAAAATTTTACCTCAAATATGGTGTGCGTATATTTAGCAGGGTACACAGGAATTTAGACACTGAGATCTATAAGTTTCGTGTTTTAGGTGAATGTACACATACATAAAATTGAATGTGTTTGATTAAGTATAAATGGTATGATTGTTTTTAAAACTTAAGAGCTAGTAGTCATACTGTTTGGAGATTATGCAAATAATTGAATATACATCGTGCAGGTAATTGGTAACTTTTTCATTCTAACCATACCACATCATTCCTCTATAGGAAGTAGTGTACTTTAAGGCCATTATTACCAACCGTGGTACCTAATTTTGTGGAAATTTAAATCAGAATCAATGACTTGTAAGATTAGTATCGTAATGGATATAATCAGTCACAATTTACTTCTACTTTCCATGACTTAGCAACAATGAAGGCTATAATTTTATTACAACATCTCAAAATTACTTCTGAGCAGAAATTGTAACTAACTTCTTATGAAAATATGCATAAGCTTGTCTACAACAATCATGCTGGTTGTCAAGGGAAGGATCACTGAAAATAAAAATTTTGGGCACTACTAGAATTCTCACAATTTTGACTTGAAAACAATGGTCTGTGACAAAAATAAATTTCCCCTATTTCTTTAGGTACTTGCCTCGATTTAATAGGACCATTACATCTAGTTTATCTTGCAAAAGAAACAGCCAACAAGAAACAAAAACTAACTTCACTAGCATTTATTATGGATGCTTTTCTACATGAACTGGAGTTGAACCTGGAACATTGGGCACAAGAAACATTCACAGCCATATTTACTATCTTGCAACAGTAAAATGAATGAAATTGGGTAGAAATTAATGGAATAGTTGAAGATAGAGGACCAGTCATCATGATATTGCAACCTTAAAACTATACTCAACAATATATTTCCTCACTCTTATCTCATTTCCCAATGATGACATTAATTATTACGCAGAAAAATATGAACCATTGTTTGATAGTTTGACTTCTATAAAAGTGTTGTAATCAGAACAGTGTAACCAAAAAATAATTTTTATTGCATGCTTTGGAAGTATTCTATTAAAGTATAATAGTAAAGACTATTTATATGAATTTGGAGTAAGGAATCATTATTTCAGAAGAAAATTGGACAGATCCTGGTATTAGTTACAGCTAAATGAAGATGATCATTCTTTAATGACTATGGAAGATATTAAGATTGGAATAAAAGGTATCTGAAAATGTATAAAATGGTACTAGTAGTTCTTTCATATCCTTCATATGACTACGTCAATTACATACATAGTATTGGCTCTTTAAAAGACAAAAACTATTCTACAAAACCTTGTTTTCAACTGAAAATGAAATGGAAATATAATCATACCCAGAATATTTACTGCACTGCAAATACAGTTACACAAATCAATCTTTTTTTCACTTTAAAAATGATCTTTTCACAACTTAAGGGTCAAGTATGCATAATCCCTATTTAAATAGAGACAGATGAATGGGTAGCAAAGTGTGACTCATAAACAGCAGAACTAACTTTGTTAACTCCATTAAACCTTCTGCATAAAGTTTTTTATTAAAAAAGAAACACATTGAAAAATATTAACTTTTGTACTTTGTTGACTTTAGAAAACAGCTCTATTGTCATTCCAAACAAGGTTAAAAGCTGCAAAAAAACTACTTAAGACAGACTTAGAAGCAACTTGTGTAATTTTAGAAACAATGTCATTAGTCTATAAATCTTAAAATCAATAACTCTCACAAGCCGTCAAAACTTAAATGCTCCTACTTACACAATGTTATGTACATGAAAGAAAATGCAGCACTTATTGCAAGTCATTTTTTGTATCACTGTGATAAAATCCTGTGAAAATATTGCGATCCTTCTCATGAATAGAACTGCTCCTTGAGATATTTATGAACACAAATGAAACTACAAAACTATGCCAAATGAAATTTTGAAATCTCTAGATTTGAGATATTTTAAAGGTTAAATAGGGACGACACATTTCTTTCCAAAATGTTTTTGAAAAGGAATTGTTGAGAGATAGATCTGCAATTCTTCCATTCCTTTCTCCTTTTCCTGTAAAAATAAATAATAAAAAATTAAATAAAATTTTGATGAATATATATTCCATTTACAAGGTCATACAAACAAAACACAGCTAAGGTTGCTAGGATAAATGAATTTCTGACATTCACGCTACAAAGCAAATGTACATCTGACGACAGAAGCCAAGGAGCAATTGCAAAGTAAATGATAACATGGAATCTGGATATATTACGTCATCTGTGGGCTCAAACAAAACTTCATATTTTCAAGACTCCAAAATTTATTATTAAAATTAAATTGTTAAAAAATAGATCCATACTGGAGTGATAATTAAAGCATGCTCCAAACTTTATTTCTAACAATTAAAAATAATGTCATGGAAACAGCAATAAAGAGAGGGAATGAACAACAAATAATTAACTACAAAATGAACAATTCTGATTACCTCAAGAAGGAATTTCATCGTTGACGTAAGCTTCACATATTTCCTTCACCATTTTTATCCGATGAATTATTTTCCCAAGAGCATCAAAGCCAAGAGCTATGCTTGAATACCAAACAGGACTATCAGGAACACAGGCTCTTTCGGGAAGTAGATAGAACAGATCTCCTCCCCGTCTCACAGGCTCAGGACTAATTTTAAAAGACAAAAGATGAAGCTGATGAAAATTTTAGCAAAAAGAGAGAATGTAATGAGAAACTTACTCATTTCTAAACAATACTGCCCTAGGAGGTTCCATACGATAGTTATACTTATTAGACTGAGATGTTTTCTTGGCAATGAATATTAGATAAACTATGGATAGCATTCTCAGAAATCCATAGGCCTTGTCTGAAAAACTTTTGAAAGATGTATAGCTACATTAAACATTCATGGATGGCATCAGTGCACGATACTGACATATTTCCTTCTGAATGGCCAGCATCAATACCCTGTACAGACTCCTTCCTCCTCAGATTAAATCATGCTATTAAGCTTAATTATTTTAGGCCTACCCACAGCACTTTAGTAAGGGGAAATTTATCAGCCTCGACAGTGGCCAAAGCTAGAACTAGCTGAACTCATATCTCACTGCAAATTCAACCTCCAGATAAAAATAGCCCTTAATTGTTCTTGGGATAGGTGGAATGCAAGAAATATAAGAGGAAAGAACTAGAAAGTAAAAGCATAAGTTATATACTTGCCATCTAGATAGATAAAATTCATATAATTTTACTGGACAACGAAGAGGTGTTTCAAGGTTTTCATGCTGCTCATACACTTTTTCATCTGAATCTGGATCCAGTAGAAAAAAAACACACTGTTAGTTTTATTGAGGCAAAATGAATAACTATGATTTAACTCTAAAAAAAATTTAATTTATGTTTGTACACTGGATATATACTGGACTTACAATACCTAATAAATAATAAATTATGTAATTCCAGAACTAAACTTAAAATGTTCATATTATGTCGCAGAAATTAACAATCTTGATTAGTGACTTTTAATTGAAAGTAAACATTTAGAAACAATGGCTACCTAAATAATGGAATATCTCAAACTTTGCAATTTACATTACTGCTGAAATTAAAGCAAATATATCTACTGAAATATATTAATTAAAGATATGACAATCACTGAACATGAAGCTATAAAATCAAAAGACAACTATTATGGCTTAGTATACCTAATTCGCATTAGGAAGGCACTCACTCAGTACCCTACTGTGCAGATGGGCTTAGTCCTAGACAGAAAATAGGGGAGGGAGTGCTTCCCGAGCAGGAAAAAGCATTACGCGAAGGGGGAATCACCCCTCAAAAAGCCTCCATCCCCTCCACTTTTTTCCCAGTCTCTCAGGACGTTGAGTGCCTTATTAATGCAAATTGCATATAAAAACCAAGCAGTCAAGATAAATTGAGTATTCTCAAAATGAAAATCAATAACAAAACCATCATCAACAAAATCTAATTCATATGAAAGACTTTCACCTGGATGTGTATAACGCAGAATGGAATGGCTTGGGGAACGACCTCCAGAGCTTCCTGGCTTTAAAACTTCTGTAGATGATTTTCCTCTACCCTTCTTCAACACTTTTACGACACTGGCGAATTTCAGTTTGGCATGATCGTCTACCGTCTGAAAGTAATTGTAATTATTAGAATTTATCAATATTGTAACGACAGTGAAGCATACAGTAAACATTCAAAATTTTGAATCAAATCAAGTTATTATTTTATTGGATTAAAGGAAAGGAAGGTGTCATAGTAGATTGAAAACCTACGGAAAATCCCAAAGGAATAACAAGTGTGAAAAATAGCGACACGACTGGGACTCGAACCCAGGTCTCCCACTTTCCGGGCAGGTATTCTAACCACTGAACTACCGTGCCGCGTCTCTCTCACACTGTTAAGGGAATGCTTTGTGAGCAAGACTGGCAGTCTCCACATAGTGGCACAACCTGCCGTCCGAGGTCCTCACAGAGGCAGCC
>KZ308444.1:881456-934950 GCA_000376725.2 Ladona fulva
CGGTAGTTCAGTGGTTAGAATACCTGCCCGGAAAGTGGGAGACCTGGGTTCGAGTCCCAGTCGTGTCGCTATTTTTCACACTTGTTATTCCTTATTATTTTATTGTTTAGAAAAATTTCAAGTCAAACTGACATCTTTAAAACTTCATAACAAATAAAAATGTAAGAGACAAAAAACTGTTTTCATTACACTTATTTTGAATTGCTTTTCAATTTTTTACATGTCCCCATTTGAGATTTGAGCATGAGCATTATGTCACAATGTCTCTGTTTCAAGCATGGAGAACAGAATTTTAATATTCTTGATGTCAAGCATGAAAGGCATGTTACTTTGATACTTCAAACACAACTAAGCTTCCAACTCAATATATGTAGAAATCTATAAATGTTGCTTCCAACACATGATTTACATTTCCCAGCCAGAGAAAAAATTGCAAGAAATGCATTACGTGATTAATCAGTAATATTAATACAATTATTCATAAAGATTCCTTTTATCCATTTCCATCATAAAATTTAGATTTCCAGATGAAAGTCATAAGAAATCAAAACCATAATATCGAATCTGGATGTAATTATGACCAGATATTTTACTTCACAAATATAAAAGAAAAAAATATTTGATACTCATAAATCAAATTCACTGTCAGATATTAGCAATGTGGAACCCAATAAATATTTGAAGGGGTAACTATCATTTTCATTCATATAACTTGCAAAGAAATTCCTTGTAAATGTATTGTCTGATATAGCGTGACTCACCCACAAATGGAAGTACTTAGTGTTGAAGAATACTAAGGTTGATAAAAGTACATAAGGAGAATGGGCTCCAAGCTGTCTGCTTTCCCAAAGATGTTCTTCTGAAACCCGTGTAGAGATTAAACCTGCAAAGAAAATTTTCTCTTATAGACATACGCATAAATATAAATAGCATAAAAATATACTGGTTGTTTAAATAATACATTCTCCTTTAAGTAATGACTTTTTTTACTACAAATACTTCAGGACTCTTTTTAAAGCATCAATCAACACTGTTTTATTCTGAAATATAATAGAATATTTAGCTACAAAATGAGCAACACTAATCAAACTAAATGAAAGGTATGAGGAGAACTGAAAAAGCTTAAATATTAATTCTCAACACATGTCAAACTGGAATACTTTATTCACTTAACGCTTAAGTAATTCATTGATTAAAAAGGCAAAATACAACTGCATTCAGTATATATGAAGCAGCACATCACATAATTTGACATGAATTATAAATACTATCAATAGATTCTGGCAAGACTTTGTGGTAGGAAGCCATAACGAACTGAGAAAATGAAAATAGACATTTACCCGTGGTACGGGTAAATTATGTGGTACTGGTAAATGTCTATTTTCATTTTCTCAGTTCGTTATGAATTATAAAAATATCAAACTATTAATTTCTCTTAAAATTACATTAATTTCTTACTTGTTTCTTTGGTTAGTGGAGGAAATGTCATTGCAACTTGATCCAAGCATTCAGTGAATTTCTCAAAGTAAAGATCTGTAAAAATGTTGTCCAGACGTCCATTCTCAGCAAGATAATGCTGAATTCCTAAAATAAAATACTTCATTCTATAAACTTGGGTACTATTAAGGCAGCCAAAGCTAAAATGAAAATATTTAATTCAGAAAAACATACCACAAATAGAACAAATGCATACTTATATATTAATTGAATTTTACCAATGGAAAGTGACACAATCAAACAATTTCATCAAAAGCCGACTTCAATTCATACCTATTTAATTTCTCCAAGAGAAAATTTGGAAAGCTACTTTCTATGTAAACCAGAAGAAGATATTACTTTTTCATGTAATGTCAACCAAAACTGTATCACACATATCATAACTTTACAATCAAAATGACTGATCTGTCAAATTTATAGAGATTTACAGAGCTTAAGGAAATATCAGAGTAAGGTAAGAAATTATAAATGTCTACCAACCTAAACAGAAGTAAAAGATGGTGTCTGCAGCATACATCTCCCCTCCGGGCTTTCTCACTTCTTTGACAAACAAGCAGAGGGCATAGTTTAATTCTTCTAAATTCATTTGAAGTAGATCCGTCTTAAATAGTTTTAGACGTATTGAACTGGAAGCTACCTTACTTAGTTCTGAGTTCTTTTGCTGTACCCATACACTCCATGCATTCACTCCCAGAAAAGCCTTGAATGAATGATAACAGACTATGTCAGTTTTCATTTGGGAATTACTGATTTACATCTTAGGAAGGCCAGATACTGGTCCCATCAGTTCAATCAACTGTGACAGTTTTGACAGAAAGGACCATATTAAATTGTACCTTAAAACAATATTTAAGCATTATAATTCCTAACATGATATGAACTGGAAAAGAATTTCATCAACTCTAGAGGATACACGTACCATTCTCTGCATAAAGATTAATTCTGAATTTTCTGCATTTCCTATTTACAGGGTAATTTCATCTTTCTTTTACCTCTGTTAATGGTTTTTTGCAACATTTTAAATATCTCTTCAATACATAACAGGGTATTTGAATTAAATTTTGGCTCCTGGGGTAATAACATCAAAATTCAGAGGCAATAAATGTGCTAAGTTTGAATAAAAAATGGTATACATATATAACAGGCGGGTGGAATTTAGCCATTTTGAGATCAAAATGTGCGTTATAAGCCAATAAATACAATAAGTACGTCTAGCAAAGTCTTAAAGAAGGTAGTCCCTGTGATTAGTCTTGCACCTTCATGCTCAATCTCAACATTCAACAATTCATACCTTTAGTTCTGTAGATTCATCATCATCATCTCCACTTTCATGAGATGCACCGTGAGTCTGCTTTGCTTTCATGCTTCTGAGTTTTTCAGCTGCCTTCTTCTTCTGTCTAGTCCCACTCTCACTTTCAGGCTGTTCTCCTTCACAAAGCTCTACAAACATAAAGCAGTGCCATTTTCATAAAGAGACTAACTTTTCTGGAAGAAGGATAATACAAACTTGACTTCTACTAATACAAAAGTGATGATTACTTCTTCAGTGTATCTTCAGTTTCAGTTCTTTGATCGGGATCTTATGGATAGCCAAGTACATTTACATTTAAAGCCCACAAGCCACCAACGAGGCATGGCATGGGGCGTAAAAACACCAATAATCCTATCACACCCCAACTGCTAATAGCTTCTCTAATACTACAAGGGAAAAACGACCTGAAGTAACTATCTGTCCTGGCAATCACTTACCTGTATCGCTTCTTAGTTTTATCCCAGAGCCTGTGCACTTTGCTAACTGGAATTACAATATCAGCTATCTTGTCGATGAGATCTGTAGTGATAAACTTTTCGAAAAGCTTACGTCGGTAATCAAGACTTCTATCCTTGAAGACTATCCAAGACTTCTATAATTGACTTCTACCCATGAAGTCCACCCAAGGGATTCTAAAATAGCTAAAACACTACTGTTGAATCTAAAATTTCCCTTGACAAACCTAGTCACTCTATGTTGAACCATCTCAAGATGGGAGACAAATAGTACTTCGTGAGGATCCTAAATTGCACAACAATACTCGAGGAGAGGTAGAATTAGAGAAAAGTACACTATTTCCTTCATTCTCAATGAATATCCCCTAAGAATCTCACTGGCTAACCTTTGCATCCCATTTTCCATTCTTACTACACTTCAAATATGCTCTTTGAAGGAAAACCTACTGCTGAATATAATTCCTAAGTATTTCTGATGTCTCACAAACTCCATAGGATGTCCTGAAATATAATACGGTGTGCGGGTAATATTGGAAGAACACATAAGAGACATGGCTATGCACTTCTTTACTTTTCTTTAAAGTAGCCTTTGGTGAAAGCAGTCCCAGGATTCCTGGTGGATGGTCATACATGCAAATGACCTCAGCAGTCAAAATACATTTAAAGACACTACTACTAATCCTCTAATCTTAAGAATTCAGAAAATTAAGTCAACTGATAGCTATATCCCCCTTCTCACCCTCCGTGAGTTTTTTCTCTGCCACCTTCACTTGTGGAGATTTTTTCCCACAAACAAGATCTTTTATTCTTTTGTTTGTGAATTTTAAATTTGTTGTGAATTCATTTTAGAAATAGTAAATACCAATCTAGAATAATATTTGAGGTTAGGTGGGAGAGAGGCCCACTAACCTCGCCAATATAGGGTATAATAATAATAATGTATGCAAGGTATTCAGCAAGAAGGCTGGTTTTAACCAACTTACTCCCCTTCACCATTAGATGTGAAATGCCCAGGAGAGGGAATGAACGTCACAACTGTAGACGAGGAATGAAGTAGTTAGCCTTAGCACTCCTCTATGACCAAAAATACTGAGTAGACAATGCCCATATAAAAGCATCGTGATGGCTTTGTAATGACACTTTTCACAGCACTCAACAATGAGTAACTGAGATGAATGACATTATTCAGCCTCTTATGTGCCTCAGAAGCTTCTATGTCACCATGACCATAAACAAGAATGCAATTTAAATAACGAGAGATACATTTTCCTCTATCCTTGAGAAGTTTTCATGATGAGTTGACAAGGAAACAAACAAGGAAGTTCTTAAGACAGTGAAAGAGACAAGGGTTTTGGTAGAGTAAATAAAATGGAGACAAATGAAAAGTACTTCAACTCATGATACATGGGAAAAGACACAATTACAGAGGAAGAAGTTGACTGCATACCGCAGGGGATAGGTTGCCAAGAAATGATAATAAGAGGATTGTGTGAGATTGAGATAGAACATTCATGTATGTATGTATTTATTATTTGTTAAATGAACAGAAATCCAGCACATATTTTATGCTACCTTGGATCACCACAAGAATGTACAGCAATTCGACGCAAATACTATTGAGAGGTGTCTAAAATTTCATTTTGAGTTAGCTGCTGCTTAATATAAAACACATACCCAAACTATAAAATCACCAAATGAGATATTATTTGAGGTTTATTTATTATATCTATGAGTCCATTTTTTTGGAATAAGTACTGATGTTATAACCAGGATTCTAAAATAACCAGCAGCCTAAAGTTACCACACCATTAGCTCTAGTGATCATTATTAATGATTGAAACTATGAAAACAATTGCCATACCTTCTATATAAGCAGGACCAACTACTGAAGAAGTTACAATCAGTTCTTCAAGATCCACAGTTTTCCATCTGTCTTCACTTTCAGAATCTGATGCAACATCTGACTGTACTGGATTTTCACAATCTTAAAAGGAAGAAAAGAATGGAGATGAATTTTTTGGGCTAGCACTGCTACATTCAAAGTTAAAGAAATCAAACAATTACTGTATTTATCAGCATACACCATGCACTAACACATAACATGCACCATAATTTCAAGAAGGAAATCTCGATAAAAGCTTAAATATGAAAGGGTTGTAGCTCAAAACTTTTTATGATTAGCATAGATATTTTTAATACTTATAGCATTTAAATAGCTTTAAAAAAGATATAATGAGCTTTATTTAGCTGAGGTTAAATAAAGAAGTTGTGTACGCATATAACAAGCAGGTAGAATTTCAGCTAAATCTTTGGAAAATAGTGCATGTTATTTACCAATAAATACAGTATTTTCTACTTTCACAACAGTAAAACATTTACTATGTCTATTCCATCTACTAGAAAGTTAGTACAAAGTAGCTGAGATGCAGTAAAAATTTTAGGAAAGTGCATATATTACTATGAATTTCATTACTACCCTGAAAGTTTCTGAAACACAAGAATTTATGAGTGGAATACATTTATTTACATAGCCCACAAACCTTTTCAACATGAGGCAGAGGGTACATACATCATTCACTCTATCTCTGTTACCAGCTACTTTTGCATGTTGTTAGCAGAACAAAGTAACTTTTGAACTGATAAACACAAACATTTTCCTCAGCATCAGAACAGCCATGTAAAAGGGAGGATGCGTATCTGCAACCTCTTCCTTGAGTATGCAATCTCTGAGCTCATAGACAAATAGTATGCCAAAGTAATTTTATTCTATAGCAAATTCCAGTGTTTCTAATCAGTAATGAAGACTCATGAAGGAATCAAATTCTATGTATTATTCCCATTTCAGTGAAAATATCCTCATGCCAATCATAGTTTAAATTCCAAGATTTCATCATTGGTTTTCAGCTTTTGTACTGACTAGAAAAACTGTATAGGGGGCTGGCACCCAGAGTGTGTTGTGCAGCCAATGTGTTAAGCAAATCTAGTCTTAGTTTAAAATTAATTCTTCAAAACATTCTCATCCTCATCCATGCTAAGAAACATAATCGACGTACCAATTTTACATGAACATTCCTAAAAATTATATTACCTTAGCTAAAACTTTACTAATTCTTGCATCAAACATATTTTGAGGTTCTATACACTACACACAACATTTTCCTGCATTAAGACCTAATTACCAGTCGTTGCATCATATTCAAATGTGAATAAATAGTGTTTACTGAGACTTGTAAAATCACAAGGTTGGACAGTTTGAAGAACTCCATTAAAGAATAAACAATAATAAGCTCTATTGTATAGTAAATCAATAATGTTGAACAGATAGACCTATAATTCTACAGATCTACCTTTATACCACTTTTAAATATAGGAGTAACATTTTAATCTTCCAAGACCTTACCCTTGAACATCAACTCTGACAACAACAATTTTGTACCAAACATTCAACAATGAACAGGAAAGTTTTAAGACAAAACATAAATTAAAGAAGCTTATTCTTAGAATATTATTTCATGAGTGCACCCTCTACCAAACATCATCAGGCAGATAAAAGGATATTTATGTAAATGTAGATAATGTTCCAGAAGAATTATATGATATAAAACCTACACAAGTCTAACAATATTTCTTTTGCTGTGTATTGTTTCTGGTGAGTTGCAATCTATGCTATTTAGACTGAGACAGGAAAATAATAAATAATTTTTTTGCCAGTATAACCCTTGACTACTTGAGTAAAATGAATCCTTAGTCACATGGGGTCAATATGAACCCAAATTTCTTTGAAATTTAAGACCTATTAAAATGTGGATACAAGTAGTGTAACTAATCCAAAATCAAAGATAGACCTTTAGAAAATAACTTATATTTTTTACTAATAATATGTTCAAATTTTTAATTATTGAGAAAAACACAAGTCCCCCCATATTTGCCGTCTTTCTTATAATCAAAGAATATTTCTAATTAAAGTTGAAACTATTGACTTCCTACTTTTGATAAAATTTAGTTAATTTTCATTTGCATGAAATTTTCATTCATCAGGTTTGCTATCCTACTTGATGGAAATCATGGAAAACAACTCTTTGACTTTTAGGGAGGAACCTCAAAAATATGGGCGAAAATAATTTTGAATTATTTCTTGAAACTTTCCACCCTACGGTATCTGGCCATGAAAATTTGATTAATAATGAATAAAACGGGGACACAGCTGACTTAACAATGTGAACCAAGAAAGTCACTCCTTAGCCATCGAATAAATTTAAAGTGATTGGAACCATCAGAAATGAATGAGAATACAACCAAATCCAGGGAATAAAAAATTTCATATTTGAAAGAACTGATTCAAGTGAACCACCTTTTTCTTACCCTCTCACACCCTATGACACACAGCCTTCTACATTAACCACCTATACAAAAGACAACAAAATTAGATAACCCACACACCTTTTTCTTTACCTCAATTTCTACAAACTTAACTGAAACTCTCACAATAACAGCTAAACAATCATCTTGGCATCTAAGCTACTATCTTCAGCAGCAATGTTGGTTGAGGCCTTGCATAAATTTTCATTTGAAACTGGAGAGTTGTTAAATCTTCTTTTGTTTTGCTTTTATCATTTTATTTTGGTTCTTTGGTTTGCTATGTTCTCTTTAAACGTTGATGCTATTCTTGTTCAAATACTTTTAATTTTATAACTTATGAATAATGACTTATTCCTGGAATTACATCTTTTAAATACTACCTTGCCAGATTCTTTTATTTGACACATAGTTCATTAATTTTTCTACTGATTTTTTTAAGAGTACCATATGTCATTGTGGGAGCTTGAATTTCCATTACCCTTCCAATGTATTTCAAGAATAGCTTCCTAATTCTGCCAAAATCTGAAGAAAAATTGAAATAGATAATGTGACAGCCTTTTAGAGCAGGAATAAAAAAGTAAGAGAAATATCTCAGTTATGGGTATTTTGAGGCTGTAGTAAAAACAAAATGTTGCAATCAGTGGATATAATGTCCATTCAGATATATCCAAATGTCTCAGCAAAAGGGCTAACTTAATCTTAATATTATTCTAAGGAATAACAAACTAACATAATTCTATCTTTCTACACAAATCATGTTATTCTAAGGAATAACATGAATTGTGGATGAACAATGGAGAAATTTGTGATTTGTATATTAAACCTAATAAGGTGAGTATTAAACTTAATGAATGATCTTGGATTCATACAGTTCTTCTCACCAAACGCTGAACACTGTAATGATCTGTATAAAGGCTGCCATAAACTAAAATAGGAGGTTATCAGAACTAAATAATCAACTCTTTAATCATCAGAAAATTCAAACAGCACTAAGATTCATTGCAGCCCAGGAAATAACAGTTATGTAAAAAGCAGGCATGATCTTCCAGCTCAAAGATAATTCCCCTAATAAAGTACATCCTCAAAGAAAATTGTTTTTAATAGAGAATCAAAACATTTTCTTAGTACATTAATGCACATAATTTTCTCTGTACATAAGATAAATTAAAGCCAAAATCTTCACAAAAATGGATTCTGATGCACAAAATAAAGGAAAAGATTAAATAGATAGTATTCATTCTGGGCTGCTCATCAAATTCTCCATACCTTCAGTAGGGGAAGAGAGTTCACCAGGATCTGCATCATTTACTGCTTCTTTAGGTTCTTCGTCAGCCACAAGCTCAGCCATCATAAGAATTTCAGCCTCTTCTGGGGCTACAGACCCAAATACCTATAGAGAACAACGTTTTTGGTATCAGTGACAAAAATTAACCATTACCAAAGACATAGCAAAACCATAGATTCACATTACAATAGAAAGAAAAATTCAAATTCAATGATTTTCGTGCATTTTTAAGTTGCGTCATTTGATTTAAATATAGAAAAATCTATTTAGGGTGTTGAAATAGGAAAAAAACTTTTGTGAAAAATTTTAATTACAAAACAGAACATCACATTGGCTAGATATTCATGAATAATAATGGCTTGCTTGTAACCTTACAGTGCATTCAAAATTGACAATTTCATAATCAAAAAGATTTAATCAAAAAATGTTGGAAATGGTCAGATACAGCACAGCAAATTTGATGGTTAAAAAGTGAAAAGCTGAGAAAATGATGCCCATGAAGAAACAGACACTCCAGTGAAGAAGGCAAGATTCATTTAATTACAAATCCCATGTACATTCTATAAAAAATTTCCAAGTGCTTAGAGCTAATTCCAAAGTTGAGCGAAAATATGAAGGGAAGGGTTAGTTATCAAAAAGTAAAATAAACGACATTAAGTGAGGGATTTTTAAAAAACACAGTTTCAACAACAATGAAGTTTCATAAACACACAATACTTGTAGTGATAAACTTCATAGGTAAAAATTAAATGATTAAAAATTACTTCCCTCAATTTTAAACAGCAGGTAATTCTGCAGCTGTCTAAAAAAACAGAAAACAATTCTTGTTTGCAAAATAATTAAGTACTTTGAAAATTTGAAATCCTGAGGAAGATTCCCTTTTAGTTAAATGTACATATCAACTAGAAAAAGATGGTTAGCAAATGAAGACAAAAATTGGGTATAATTAATTTTGAAGTCGGTATACCTGGGCCCTCTTCTTAATTTCTTCATATGCCAGAGTAGATGGGATGACAATTGGTACTGGCATGGGAAGAGCAAATGGCACTGGTATAGGAAATGGGTTACAATACATGTGCATTGGCATTGGTACATAAATGGGCACTGGAATCGGTACCAAGGCTATTGGTGGGCTTTCATCTGCAAAGAAAGAGATTTATCTTAAACATAAGAATAAGAAACACAAGGTTTACCTACAAAATATTTATAGAAGTATATGAGACAAGACCAAAATAAATGCCCAGAAAAATACCTTTTAAATGCTTGTGGCTGAGTTTATAGCCACAAAGTGCACTCGGTTGCAGACATTAGATCAAGGTAGAGTTCAGCTGTGAAATAAGCAACTTTGCAGAACAAATATGCAGCTGCAAACGATAAGTAGCTAAGTCTTAGGATGTACCAGGTCCAGACTTGAGTAAGATGGCCAAAAATGCTATAAAATGCTGTAAAGGTACCATGACTTGGCCAATCTCTGCAGCCAGACATAGAATCCACAATCTTGGAGAAGTGGGGAGGGCAGTCTCCCTTCACATGCATGAGACAACCACAAGCCTATAATAACTACATGGATAACAGCTAACCAGAGCAGTTGCTTGCTAGATGCTGCATTTACATTTAAAAAGTAAGCCATAACTGGTTTGTGGCAGGGGGAGATCTCATTATTCATTTTGAGCAGAAGGTCTGTCAAAAATCAGTGAGGAAATTTCCACTATTATTCTACAGAGACGTTTAAAACCTGCTTATAACTCTATATCTTTCACCTGTATTGCAATTAATATCTATCTTGGCATACTAATTGATTGCAAGTAAAAGGGCTACACAATAAAATAAATTTCACCTTCATACTGCAGAAGAAATCCAAACAACTTTATTTGGAAATATTACATAAATTATGAAATAGCCAGTAATGGAAACATATTATATGAATAATATATAAAAAAATGACTAATTGAAGTATTTGCAACAGTATTTGAAAACCTAGAATTTTAAATTGGCCGAAGAAACAAAACAAAAGGTTTCAATTGCTTGGAAAGATTGCAGTACTTACATGTAAAGAGTAAAAACAAAAGAAAATAAATCATACAAGGAAAGAAAATTAATAAAATTATATTAATGGATAATATGATGGATGGATGGGAAATTCTAAATTTCATTAAAACATTTCTATGGGGGTGAAAACTAAATGGTTAGTAAACTGTGGAAATATAACAAATTTTGCAAACAAAATTATTGTATGTTATATAATGTTATTCCTTTGGGATCAGCCGCACGACTTTACCATGCAAAGTAAAGTAAAGTACCTTTCTTTAATCCTACAAAAAAATATAATTAAAAAATGGATAACATATTTGAATCAAATGATATAATCTTCAAAAGGTCCACTAGATACATATGTTATTCTATCCATATGCAACAAAAATATAGCCTAGTAACAAAAATAGACTTTGAGGTTACAAGTAAATTTGTCCTGGACAGGAAGGACCAAGAAAACTTCCTATAGGAGTAGTTTTCTTGGTCACCTTATGAAAGAAACCATCCATCAGGACAAGCATATGGTAGGATCAGGATTAATGGAATACAATCTTTTCAATTTTGTAAATTTTCATGAAATAAGTGAATGGGATCTAGTGGATATTACTCAACTAAAGGTGCTAAAAATACACAAATGACAGAGAGTTAATACAATTATATAATACGAGTAAAAGTTGCTTGCATACTGCAAGCTTAATGTAAGATAGATTAACTAAGGCATTGTACACCTCCTGCATCACTCCACCTGCCATACACCGAGTGCTATCCACAAACTACATTACCCTAAACGAATTATTCAAAATACGTCCATACGAATTGTCATACCATCGAACCTGGGTCTATTAGGACAAATATTCTTACAGCATACAATAGAAATCCCTATCTTCTATTGATGTAGCGAATTTCAACCTTCTACCTGCCCGGGAAATACCGTTATGAATTTTTGAAAATTCGGCCATTCGAATGGTCCTGGGATCGAACCTGGGCCTTTAAGGCAAGAAGCTTTATGGCATACGATAAACAATCATCTATTCTAACAACACTGTGAATTGCAAGTTCCTATCTTAACGGAAAATACCCTAAATGAATTCATGAACTTCAGACAGAAAAACTGCCTTGGCATCGATTTAAGGACCCTCAGGGTAAAAACCTTTACGTATACTATAGAAGTGTTTGATCTCTATCGGTAGCGTAAATTTCAACGTTCTATCTTACCTAGAAATACCCAAAATGATTTCTTGAATGTTTTGGACTAAGAATTTACCTAGCATCTAACCTGGGGCCATTATGGATAAAATTTTTTCGGCAAAAGGAAGATAAAATCATTTTCTAACGATTCCATAAATTTCAACGTTCTATCTTTATGCTAAATACGCTAAACGAATTTTTGAAAATTCATTCAATGCATTCTTATGGAAAAATGGTCGTTTTTGGGGCCTCCTAGAATCGAACTCATGATGCCTAGAATGGATGTCCGCTTTTTTCCATAGTGTCCAAATCCGGGACTTTACGGCAAAAAAATTGGCGGCTCTGTTAGGCACTTCCCTCTGCCTCATCTTTAGTATCCTATATGTATATATATCTATATATATCCAGAGAAGCGTCTATATAAAGAGATAACCCCAGATAATCTCTAAGTTGGGAACCTTATCGATTTTGCTACTTCTAATTACCTGTTTGAGTTGAGCTGTCTACTAATGATGTCTGACAACCAACTGACTTGGAGACCATAGTTGGTTTGCAGCTAGTCATTTTATTCTGCACAGGCTTTGGATCAGGTGGCATCACTATAATTTGCCGAAGTGGCATTCCGTTGATAGGTTCAGAAAGTCTGGCCATGGAATGGAAGTTTTCTGGCTGAGCCATAGTCAGAGAAGTTGGAATCTACAGGAAAAAACAGAGAAATTCATAAATTTGGTAGTACAAGTTTAAATTTTTACTGTTAATGAAGTTTTGATTAAACATACACTGTATTTGCATGAATCTTAGAGAACCCAATTCTAAGATAACCCCTCTTTTTTGGAGCCGCACAAGAGAAAAAATTAATTTTGGAAAATAATAAATGATAGTAATAAACAGAGCTGCCTCCAGCCTATCTGCTGCCCGGGTGCAAACATAATTTGCCGCCCCTAAGATTAAATAACAAACCTAACAAATCATGATTTGCAAATAAAAATCATTCTGAGACTGAAACGAATGGAATTCAAATGGAATTATCAATTATCATCCTTTAATGGATTTAATGGAAATTTTATGTTATTTTATACTGTTTCACAGCTTACATTGGCCACAAATATCTGTAACAATTAATAATGGATATTCCATATACCTAAGTAAATTGTTATTAAAAGTCAATTGTTCACACTCGAGTATCATTATCATTGCAATACGCAGAAAGTTCATATAACATATACGTATATTATCTATAATTTGCAACTAATTGTT
Organism: Ladona fulva; assembly: GCA_000376725.2. NCBI lineage: Eukaryota > Metazoa > Arthropoda > Insecta > Odonata > Libellulidae > Ladona > Ladona fulva. The sequence continues at coordinate 894,841 of KZ308444.1, forward strand.
AAATTTTCTGATAAAATCACCTAACAACATCACTAATTAGATTTTCAGGGAAAACAGGTAAAGAAAAATACATAATAACATTTAACTTTGGAAATTTACTTTTCAAAATTTCATCATTCCGAATTCATGTACAATGTGATCAAATACAAGTACATAAAAAATTTCATGTTCTATGCTTATAGGAGCCAGATTTTTAAATCTGCCTTGGCTCATTGATGAACGCAAGTGTTTCTTGATCAATTTCAGTTTTGAAAATGATCGCTCCCTAGCAGCAACAGTGACCGGAAAAGTGAATAGAATTCGCAAAGCTATTTGCAAATTGGAAAATATTCCTACCAAATCTCTGGAGAAGATGTACTCTAAAACACGAAGAAAGTCATTTTTGGCTCCAGAAAATCTTTAAATGATTCTAGTTCTTCCTTTAAATTCTCCTCTCAAATGTCCCTTTCCTTGAACGCCCTTGGGTTTGAGTCATTAATTATCTTTTGCCATTATTTGACGTTTAAAAGTGACACCTTCGAATAATTCAGGCTGAACTGAAGGGCCTAAAAGATATCCTAAAACACTGGAAAGGGGGTGCACTAGAGACAAATTTTCCTGATTTAATGGAGCTATTTCACCTTTAAGAAATACGGATAAGAATATAAATCTTACCATTTTTCATCGTAGACATATAATTCTCAATAAGAGAGCAATTCATCATGCAACTGAACTATTTAAAGACATGTAAATGTATGATTTTAAGACCACACCAAACTGGGCGATAGTCGCATCTCTAACCTAAAAATTGGTTATCTCGTAACAGATTTTGCTTTCTTTGCCCATGTGAAAGATAAGCAACCGGTAAAACAAAATATTGGTGAACTTTTGGCCAATCTCTATTCCTGATTTTAAGTATGACAAGAAGGAAGAAGAATGTGGAAATGACAGATAATGCTCTTCGCAGGCACTACATACCACTGAGATGTTTTTCATCAAGATTCGTCTTTAGGCTGTATCATCTCAGCAGCTGCATCTTGCAACTACGCATCAGGCTGAGAGAACGAAAATGATAATGGAAGACATGATTCAAGGTGAACGATTATTCACAAAGGATACTTGAGTTGAGGGTCCAAATATTAACGTAAAATATCTAATCGAGGTTGTTGAATTGGAATGGATGGGCCATATCTCGCCATCTGTTTTCTCAGATACATGTAGGAAATGCCCCCAAACCCCATTAAACCCTCTTTGGCTACGCCTCTGTTGTGGCTCTTCAGATGCCGCTGCCCGGATGCGGTGCACCCCTTGCACCCATAGGACAGCGTTCTGGTAATAAATAATTACATACTTAAGAACTCAGTTTAGATATTTGTGCTCTCTAATCAGAGGAAAATGCATTCATAATGCTTCCCTGAATTCAAAACACCAAAACGTTGTTGCAGTCAAACATTACACCCAGAAGACCCAAATACTCTTACGACAGCAGAATTAGATATTTCCTGCAATTAATATAAATCCTAAAGGAATAACAAGTGTGAAAAATAGCGACACGACTGGGACTCGAACCCAGGTCTCCCACTTTCCGGGCAGGTATTCTAACCACTGAACTACCGTGCCGCATCTCTCTCACACTGTTAAGGGAATGCTTTGTGAGCAAGACGGACAGTCTCCACATAGTGGCACAACCTGCCGCCCGAGGTCCTCACAGAGGCAGCCTACTCACAAAGCAGGTATTATTGAGGTTTTCCCCCCCAGGAAATCACAAGATATTATTGCAGTTTATACTGCGATGGTGTTGATACTATTTTACAACACAATTTAAGTCAATTGCAACCAGTCATATGAACATTTTGTGAGTTTATCTCAAACTGAATGTTACTATTTACATACCTACACTGGTAAACATAAATATCTAGATTATGCAATCTGATTTATATCAAGGATTTTCCTTTGATTATAAAATTTTCTTCATAAATTGTGAAGGGAAAAAACAGTCTTAGATTCGGGCAAATATGGTACGACGTACGACTCTGAGATTATAAAATTATTTGGAAATAAATAAGTGACGTGCAATATAAAGACATTTATACTACGATAAAATTATTTCTCAACAAAACAAAGGCAAATCCAACCACAAATGTGGTGGTCCAAGAATTACTGTGCCATGTTAGTTTTCATTCTGTCTTTCCTGTGCACATAAACATAGGTGTGTTGAAAAGGAGAGGATTCTTTTTCCATATAGAATTCTTAGGGGCCACTCATAAATAATATCATGGCATTTTTTAAAACTTCCGAACCCCCAATCACTACGTGTCCCATGGAGCTTCATACCCTATGTGATAAAGGGTACAAATGCATAGGACCCCCAGGATCAAGTATGACATCATTTAAGGATGACCCCTTATGAATCTGCTCTTCATCTAGCTATTACACTCTTCATTTAGCACTGGGCAGTGAAACACAAAGAGTGAAGTAAATAAATCCATACAATAAGCAACATAGTTAACATTCAGAAACCTTTTCTTTCTCTCATCTCAACCTCTACTTTCCATGCATTTCAGTATACTCTTAGGGCATTAAGGCAAAATAGTTGATTTTAACTTCTGTAACTAAAATAACCCCTAATACCATTTATGAATGGGTAGGAATTAAATTATAAGAGCCTGAGTTTCTTCGGTCCAACATGATATTTCAAACATTAACCTCTCTGAGAAGCTAAAACCTATATTAGTAGAACAAGGGAATTGCTATCAATGATGACAAGTTACCTTTAGATGCTACAAAACAGAGAGAATGTAAGTTCCCATCACTTAATTGACTCTATAAAGATTATCTTTTGTAGAACACCTTAAACCTTAGGCGAAGAAAGTTAAATAGCAATGAAAATTTCAATTTCTCCAAAATAATTTTTGCTGAAACTATTTCCAACTGAAAAATTTTTAATTTTATCATGCATTGCGTAAGTGCTATAATTATATTTTTGAGATCAATAGAAATGGGGTATGAAAATCATTCCTATAGAGATTTTAGGAGAGCTACTCACTATGCCTTGATCAGCAGGAACAATGCTGTCAGTTGGGGCTAATGACTGAACTGATGATATCACAGGTACTGCTGGCAGATCTGAATCTGATTCTTGAGAAGGTAACCGCTCTGAAAATGTATTTAATGAACCATAAATATTACTTATAAGTAAGCAAACAATAGTCATGACACATTTCCACAAATCAAGAAATTAATGACATTAACACTTTCAACGCTGAGGGTAAATTTTCAATTTTTGCCGGTGACTGAAATTTATTTTTATGGTTATAGATTATCTTTGTATTCCTAATCATGAATTGACCAAAGAAAAATAGAATTTTTTTTTACTTCAACTTTTAATATTTAAATTTGGACGACAATTGTCAAAAAAAGTTTAAAAAAAATATTGGTTAAAAATGAAAACTATGAAACACTTTACTGAAATAGAGCCTTACGAATGACTAAAAAGAGAAATTGAAGCGCTTGGAGAAGGCCTTTGAAAAGAATACGGACCATGGATGAGGATCGTCATCCGCAGTCAGCGGAGAGCACCCTCTGGACAACGATAGTCGTCGCTCAGCGTTGAACGTGTTAATTTCTCAATTTAATCTGAATGACACACAGTGATCATCACCTTATACTAAAATTAAAAACAAATAATTCATGGATGGCCATACTTAAATGAAGAAAGCAGCATTATATAGCAATGTTAGATAAATACAATATGGGCTAGTAATTCAAAATGGTACTGCATTGTGCAACTAAATAATGGCGACATGCATAATAGTCTGAGTTTATGACACAAAAAGTCTAAGATTGAAGGGTTTGTCCAAAAAGACAGCGAAGTTAGGAAAAAAGAGCCAATGCTTACTGATCTGCTGAACAAGATTTTGCAATTAAGTTATGTTTACTTTCAGATAAAATGTACAAGAATTCAATTATAACATCTATAACAGTTTGACAACCTTACTACCCATTAGAAGGTGTTTGAACCCTTTCACTGTGATAATGTATTTCAAGAACAGCTCCTCATATATGTCAATAATCCATCGAATGTTGAAACTGATGATGTGATTGTGACTACTGGTGTGAGAATCAAAAAGTAAGGGAAATAGGGGACCTCTGCTAACACTGTATAAGTTTTATGAGGATGTGGGAAAACTTCAAATGTTGCAGTCAATATAAATGTGTTTGGATACATCCTGTAACAGCAGCAAAAGGGTTAAGTTTTCAGCTGCGCAGTATGTCCCACATTACAAAACTGTAAATCATGGTAATCTATTAGCACGAATTGTACAAAGGTGAACAGTAGGTAAAAAAATAATTCATTAGATATAGCTTTACTACATGCGATTTAGTATCCATTTTCCAGAAAGGAAATAAAGAATGAAAATGTAAATTATTAAAGCTAGTATCAACAAATGAGTAAATAACAACCATTCTTGTTTATACTCATGCATAGTTCAAGTTTTTGAGACAAAAGTTTTGCACAAAAAAGGAAAGCTGAATGTCACACTGCACAAGTATACACAGTGAATAAGATAACTGAACAACATGTTCACTGCCATTGACTCAAATGCGCGTCAAACCTGACTTACATGGCATGCCATTGATGCACATATGCGTTATACCTCTACGGGTTTTCCCTTTGATTGAAATTTTGCTCCTCGGGTGATACCACCAATATGCAGAGGCAGTGAACGCGTTAACAAGTAAAAAGAACACAAAAAATAAAGAAGTAAATAATGAAGGACACACATTCTTTGCCATAATAATACCAAGTCTTAAAAAAATCAGGAATTATAGCAATAAAATAGAAAATAGCTTAATGAATTTCTCAATAGGATACAAACCAGAATCAACAGAGGTACCATCTTCAGGCAAAGTCAGAGGTGTTCTTGAGTATCGAGATTGATATGACATCACACAGTCATATGTACAGAAGTTCCTCACTGTGGCATCAGACATTGTAAGGTGATATTGTGCATGGGTAAACTCCTTGCAGTGATCACACTGCATTCTGAAAGATAAACTATAAGCGATAGGTAATTTTATTCAACATAATTTCAATGAGTTATTAACATAGTTTTATGTTGAGTCCATGCTACCCAACCTCTTCTCCATCATGGCTAGCTTGCAATTCAACTTAGTAGCAGCATAGACCATAAATAAGCTGAAGTCTGCTCAACATCATGAAAGCACCATTTAAAATGAATTGGTGCGTATATCTCCCATAGAAGAGTTGTGGAAGCTGTAGCAAATTGCATTAAAAAGTTAGACAAAATAGTTTTCAAAAATGTCAGTATTAAGTGAACGTAATGTCCAAAATAACAGCGTGACTAATTTTAGGTTAATTACAAAAAATCACAGAAAAGAAATAGCCTTATTTTAAAGAAACATGAGATTTTGTTTGAAAGGGAAACTTTAGCTCTCCCACTGCAGAAGAATTGTAAAGTCAAAAGTTTTTGATAATATTACTTTTTTGTTTACCCTGCAATTACGTTAGGAATTGACTTATAATAAATCAGAATATTTATTCTGGAATTACTTAAACTCATTATTGAATATTTTCAAACAATTTTGGCTAGCTACATTTTTAATGCAAATTTTGGAAGTGCACAAAATTCTCCTGTTCCAGATTAACAGACCTATTCAAATTAAATAATGCCTTTATGATGATGAACAGACTTTAGATTCAGAAAAGACTCAAATGGATTAATAGGAGAACATTAATAGAAATTTTATATACACCCAAAATTAAATCCCATTCAGCAATAAAATTATACCATGCAAATAAAGCACATGCATGGAATAAATGAGATGCAAAAAGTAGTCATTGGTATTACATAGCACACACAGAGCATACTAAATAAAGTAAAAATCAGGTTTGGAATAGAATACTTCATTATTTTCTTTCTAACTCCCATTAAGCAAAACATGATCATATGACATTAAAAATGATGTATACGATAAAATTTGAACAATATGTTTTCCCCAGTATGAGAAAAGAAAAACCTACCTATATGGCACAAGAATGCTCTACCACACTGGTTGGAAACCACTGTTCTAATCAATACGTGCAATGATGTGTATTAATCAGTCACTCTGCAAGATAACTTAGTCAAAAGCATGTTGTCGTCACCGGCATAGTGACAATAAATTCAAAGACACAAGCATTTATTATATAGTAGGATTAAATACCCATCATCAATGATGGGACTTTGTGAAATGGACCTCCTTCGGTTCCTTTCACGATATTTGCGCATATATGCAGCTTTTGCTGCACGACGCTGTATGGCTTCTTCAACTGTTTCTTCATGTTGGTGTCTTTCTCGAAATCTGCGGGCTCGTTTTCTTACTGTTGAGTCATTTACATGTCCTTGCTTTCTATAGTTGCGCATATATTCTGCATATTTTGCCTGACTTTCCTCTTGCTCCATGTTTCTACCAAAAATGGAGTGATTATGGGGGATAAAAGAGTACCATTACAAATGAATAAAACTACAGTAAAACAAAGAAAAAACAATACCAATTTTTAAATTTAAATTTGATGATGATATGAACTTTTAAAATGAAATCTTCACACACACTTAAAAAGAAACAACATTTTTGATGATTATATGCATAAAGAATTTAATATTTTTCTATATCTATACAAATAAAATATTATCAAAAATGTCTTGCATAGCTTTGAAAGATGATTTTTGTTTTTTGAATACTTTACTAATTCTATTTTTTTCTAATTTCTAGGTCCAAAACTTTCACTGTCTTTCTTACACAGTATAATTTCAAAATTTTTACTACAAAGGCTCTTGAATGAAAAAATAAAATACTATTTAATAATATTAGTGATTTCTTACTTATAATCAAACACATTAAGTTATTATTCTCTAATTTATACTCATAACAATGAATATTGAAAACATAAATGGTTCACTTTCATGGCAATGAACAAACAAGTCAGTCAAAAGAATATTATGTTATTGTTAAAAATGACTGTAATGTAACTATATTATAATATATTACGTAACACAACAAATTATATTTTCTAAAAATAACAGATTAATCATTTGCCTGAATTATTTGTTTGTTATCATGGAAATGAACCATTTATGTTCCTTGTTACTATGTGTGAGAATAAAAAAAAATGTTATTAAAATTGAAGTTATTATGTTTGATAAAAATTATTTATCACTGAGACTTTATATTGGTAAAGGAGTTCTTCATTTTATGAGCTTTTTTAGTACAAAATTTTTAATTTTAAAGGGTTAAGAATGACAGTAGAAGTTCTAGGCCTATAAATAACTAAGTATATATAAGTAAAATACCCAAAAGCAAAAATCATCCATCCAAACTATACAAGTAGTTTTTGATAACATTTTATTCACAAAGAGATAGACCACAAAGGTATGGAGTTCGTTATGCATAAAATTATCAAAAATGGTTTTTTTTCAAGTGTGTTAGAAGATTTTATTTTAAAAGTTCATAATTTCATCAAATTAAAATGCAAAATTTGATATTGTTCTCTTTTTGTTTACTGTAATTTTCATCATTTAAAATGGCAATACTTATAATCCCTCCTTTTTTGATAGAAACATGAGCAAGAGGAAAGAAAGGCAAAACATGCTGAATAAATGTGCAATTATAAAAGGTGAGGACATGCATATAAAACAACAAAATTAAATTGAGTCAGCAAATTTTGAGAAAAGCACCAACAAAAGGAAACAGTTGAAAAAGCAGTGGAGTGCAATGTTGCAAAAGCTGAATGAATGCACATTACTGTGAAAAAGGCCAAAAGCAAACTTGTCTAAAATATGCATCACTGATGATTGGTAATTAGTCCTAGGAACATATTATTCCTTTGCCTGAATTGTTTGTTCATTACCATGGAAAAGGACTTTTTATACTTCTCATACTCATTTTTATGCGAATAGATTCTTTGGTATCAAATCATAAACAAAATTGTTACTAGATGTTATATGAACTTCAAATGAACAATAATTACCTACATGATTGATATGAAAACAAAGATGAAATAGATTTAACTTGTAGGATGTATTATGGTATCCTAAAGATAATTAATATTTCAAGATAAAAAAATTAATTAGGCCCTTGAGAGGCTAAGAAACTAAGAAAAATTAAGAAGCTAAACATTTTTTAAACACAGGAAAATTACCTCTGAGAGGAAACTGCACTGATAGATACTTGAAAGAGATTCAAACAGTTAAGTGAGCACATCATCAAAATCTTCCCCGATGAAGTTACTCTCTTGATCATGTCAAAGTCATACTTCTTGACCTAGAAATAGAATAAGTATACAGGAAAGAAATGAGTCCATTAAACTAAAATATACATATGTCAATTTGTACTAGAGCAATGCTATGACTCTGTCCAAAGCACAATTTTTACTTGGAAATCTTTTAAGCTACCACAAAGAATAACATAAATAATGAAAAATCCTTAAAAATGATTCCCTATGAGCTAATATTTATTAGGTAACATTTTGATAAAAAATCAAGCATAACATACTTTGGAAAACACAATCCCTCAATTTTACTTTGATACTGTTTACAATGAAGATAAGAAGAGACCTTTTACCAAATAATGTAAACAAATATAACAACATAACATGGTTTCACACATCATCTGGATTATTAATTACAAAATTTGAACTGAGTCATGAAGCAAGTCACTGTAAATTCATCTCTGGTATCCTTTAAGCCAAATGTGACGATGAATACTTAAGACAAATTGAGATTTTTCATGGATTCCCTCAGAAATAAAAGTCTTATTAGCCAAAAACTGTGGAAACATTTTCATTAAACTTACATACAACACAACTATCAGTAAGTGAATTCATACAGAATTATTTTCAAGACCTATAATTAAAGTATATTTATAAGGAGTTTATAACTTAAGTAGTCATTATTGATATAGTTTTAAAAGACTCTGTATTGGTCATATTAAAAAACAGGTACTTACACGGCACCAATTACACTGCACAATTCTTCGATGGGTCAATATATAAACATTCAGACATGCTCTACAGCAACAGTGGTATCCACCATCATGGAAGAAGGTAGTTGGTCTTTCATCAGCTAAGGAGGTGTCAAATTGACGCATGCAGGACTCACATTGCTCTACAGATAGAGAAGAGATAAAGAAAATGAATTAAATGGACAAAATTATATATATCCCAATGAGCCCTTCTATATACAAACAGCTTTACCCATGTTGTTATAAATCCAAATACCAATATCCCATTCTTCTAATATTTATGTATTTGAATTGGTTTCCTAGTCAAATTAATTCAATGAATGGATGTAATGAGTAATACAGTAAAACCACTATTTAGTGAATCGGTGGGGATCAGTCTATATTTTCACTAAATAGAGGTTTTCATTGAATTTTCATTAATTCATTTATTTCCAATGAAAATAAGATAAATTTATATTTTTAATTGTTCATTGAATCATATAAAATACTTGAATGAGTCTAATGAAAATTATAACAAATAGAAATACATTGAAAATAAAGGGTGATAAGCAAATTTAGTTGACAAACAAGCTTTTTTTGCCATTAAAATGAAATTTCTGTAATGAATCATTCTAAAGATATAGAAAATAATTTTAAAATCAAGCATTCTTCTTAACAACTTGTCATTCCTTCTATAAAAACGCTTTATTATAAAACTTTAATTAAAATATAATTGAATTTTTATACACATTCAAGAATTTTAGTATAAATAGATATAATGTTTTATATATATAATAATCCAGCAAACTTGATTGCTTCCTTTAATAAAAAAACGTCCAATAAATCCTTGGTGCTAACCTGTTTTCAAATGATTTACATATTTAAATGCTGCAAAACATGGCTCAGAACAAAGTCCATACACTGAGGTAACTGACTTGGAGGATGCTGCAGTATCTTTGCTGAGTTTTCCAGCTATCAACTCAACAAATACTGGTCGAGGCTTGTTACACACAGCACAAGAATTTACTTTTATTGGTGGGCGGGTTCCACTGCTTATGTGATCATACTTCTCCATACATGTGGGAGTGCAAAAATCCTGTAATAAAATTTGTGCATTATGTAAGTATTGAGGATAAAGTCCTTGGTGAGAACCTCTGTAGCCTTAAGAGGTACCTCAAGAACTTGGAAATCCTACATAAGAATACATTATTGTTGGACAAACAAAATCTCTTAGAAATAATAAAGGAAGGTTGTCTTAACCCATGAGATGCATTTTCTACAAGATCCTGATTGTTCATCTTTTTTTGTGTGTTTTGTGGCCTATATTAGACTAACACACTCAAGGGGTAAACCAAGAAGATGATAAGACATTTGTCTGAGTAAGAATTCAAGCCAATCTACATAGTTGAAGTCACCCACTAATATTAACCTTTAATATTAACACCCTCACCCTTTAATATTAACTTATTCTTATATTATATTCCAGTCATTTTAATTATTACCACTTTCCATATTAGGGGTGAAATAACAATAATTTCAACTTATTTCACACTAATGACAGAAAATAGACATACAGTATGAAATGAATTGCCTGAGCTTAAGATTTGAGTTGACAATGAAACATTAAAGTATAACTATGATAAGGTCAAAGTAAAAGTTATGCAAATAACTATATTTCAATTTTTATCGAATATGACTACATTTAAGTTATTGCTCGAATAAAATTACTGACCTTGAATTGCCCTTTATCACCAACAGGTGCGAGAAATCCTTCTGCTCCGCTAGATATATCTTTTTGACAGTATGTACAAGATTTAAGACCTTTCTTGAACTCTTCCAGGCATGTGGAACAGCAAAACTGTTTGATATTGTAACCAAAACGTACACAATACTTTCCCATGCTGACTCTTTGTACAGCAAGTTTGCACTGTGAACAACTTGAGCCAAGCTGGTCTTGAAATCTTCCTGCAATCGACAAAATGGTAACCATCATGAGATCTATAAAACAACTAATACTTGGATTCCAAACTTCATAAAGTTTTCATTTCTCATTGCATACATGAAACTTTCCTTCAACAGCTACAATAATAAGATTTACTTCAAGAAGCACCTTAATGAACAGACCACTGTTATAATATTTTTTATTAGTATGTTATTATAAAGGGCCCAGGACTTCCAAGTTGGTAATACATTTGCCTATTGTGAAAGCAGTTTCTGGTATGATTCACTGAAAGGGGCACATTTATTGCTGCATGGTGATGAATATGGTTCTGAAGTAAGAGACAGAGAGTTAGGCCGAATTCAGTCATTAACCTTTTAACTGCTGAATCCTTCCCAATTACATGTACTTTCCATGTTGAATGATAACATGAAAATATTACTACATGTAGTTTCTTTGGTTTTACGGACAAGAATTTTCTTTCATATGCAATAATCATAATGTTTATTTTTTTACTCTGACTAAAATATATCCAAACTCATGCATAGCATCAACAACATCAAAACACCATTACCTCCATATATAATAATAGCACTATAATGGTTAATAGACACTGGAATTCAGGTGTGCACCCAGGGGGGCTTACTGATGGGCTCAAGCCTCCTCAAAGTTTCTACAAATATTTCATTCAGAGCCAAATTTTCAAGGGTATTGTTAACAAATATTTTTACACTTAAAACATATCTTAACACTTTCAACGCTGAGGGTAAATTTTCCATTTTTGCCAGTAACTGAAATTTATTTTTATGGTTATAGATTATCTTTTTATTCCTAATTATAAATTGACCAAAGAAAAATTGAAAAAAAATTTTTTTTCACTTCAATTTTTAATATTTAAATTTGGACGACGATTGTTGAAAAAAAGTCAAAAAAAATTATTGGTTAAAAATTAAAACTGCGAAACACTTTACTGAAATAGAGCCTTACGAACGACTGAAAAGAGAAATGGAAGCGCTTGGAGGTGGCGCTACTCGAAGAAGGCCTTTGAAAAGAATATGGAGCGTGGACAACGGTCGTCGTCCACAGTCACTGGATAGCACCCGCTGGACAAAGATCGTCGTCGCTCAGCATTGAAACATGTTAATAGACAGCACTTTTTATGATGAGAATCAATTACTTCACATGAAAACATAGTGGGAATGAGTTAAAGAGACTATTAGTTACAATCCTCAAGTTCAGCCCTCTCAAGCAAAAATTCTTGATGTGCCCCTGCCAGAATGTGTGTGTTCACCATACATCCCAAGATAAATTTTACCTGGAAATTGAGATACTAGTTGGCTGACACATAGCATTTATTTAATAATTAGTCTCTTAGCCATTCTTCTTGACACTGAAGCAACAGACAAACACCTGACTATAAAAGTAGAACTCCAACATGCAGAAAGATCTACATCAACTTCTTAATCAAATGAGGAATATTATGAGAATGAATGTAAAGGTAAAAATGAGACTTAAAAAGAGAATAGCAACTACAGATGAATTCTGGTGAATCAAATAGAGTAATGAACTGTGCATCATCACATCTTGCTCTCTGGAGCAAAACTGTGATAATATATTTATTTTTCTTGGTGTAAGGAAATAATACGATAAGAAAGCAATGATGACATCTTAGAAATATTAGTTTTCAAATAAATTATTTAGCTTGGTAACTGAAAATATGTACGAACATTTCTTTAAGGTCACAGTAAGGCAACAACTGCTTTGTCAATTTTGATGTGTAAAAGAAGGGATAGAGAATAAAAGGAAAATTTTATTGATCTTAAAATCTCTTCAAAGTTATGAAAGGTCTACTTTTTACCTTAAAGCAAAACAAAGTTTTATGTTTTTTATGTCAGTAACAATAATATGCATTAAAAACATTATCATCATCAAATTAAAATTACCATATATTATTCAATTTTCTAAATGTCTCGCTCAGAAATTTAGATGAATAATTCTAAAAGAAAGAGAGAAGAGCATGATTTACCTAGGCAATCTTCATCACAAAATTCCATTGTCTCCCAAGAAAGTTTCTTTTCATTGGTTGCAAGGCACTCCAAAATTGAATCACAAAAAGCACATTTAGGAATATGATCTTTATCAGCTGGTTTTCCAGCTGTAGCTGAAGATGTCTTCCTTTCCCCACCAATCCCAACTTCAACAGAAGGCATGATGTCAGCGTTTCTCAACTCAGAATCTCTCCTATCAGTTGTAGTGTTTTTGAAGGTGTGGTTTTTGCGGAAAGCTTGGAAACAAGTTGTCGAACACATGTAACGTGAAATGCCATTCACCAATAAATGATACTGGCAAGACCGCAACTGAAACAAAAAATAAACTGATTTCAATGTCAAAGGTCAATCATGAATTAGATGCTAAATTAGAAATTTGAGTAATCATATCAGAGATAATTTTAAAACTCACTCTGAAAAGCTAAATCATAAATTTAATAGAAGTATTACCATTATTATAAAGAAAGGAGAATAAAGTCTATGAATCATATGTACTAAGTACATTTAACACTAACTAATTGAATTTACAGATCAATTTCTCAAACATTGTGATAAAAGAAACAGCTTTACAAGATGGCCCTTCATGCATGCTGCTCTAGTACAGTTTTCTTTAAAGATTATGATCAAGTTGTAATGAGTTCATTCTACAATTTAGTATTTCATTAAAAATTTGCTGATTCAAATGAACTACCATATAAAGTCTTCAAAGAATCATAATCGAGTTAAACTTCTTCACTTTTGGAATTGAATGTTATTGAGGAGGAGTTTAAAATCCTTATAAATTGTATGATCACAATTCAGATTTTAGCTAAAGTACAATTAATTTTGTTCATTCATTGATTAATTATAAAACTCCTTGAATCTGAAATAACATGCAATCTCAAAAGAGCAAGATTAAGACAGTTGCCAAATTGTATGAATTCTATAGGCTTAAAGTTGTACAGAAAATGCTAACTCAGAAATGAATTAGCTCTATTTAACAACTGTAGCAGATTGAATGGACTGTGAAGCATCTTTCTCAGTTCTTGCATAAAACTCTGTTCTGGGTGTAACCATTTTTTCACCACTTCCCTTTTTGAGAGCTTAAGTCTCTCACTCAAAACTATTTATTAACAACATAAGTCTAAGGAAGGAGGCATGCAGCCAAACTTAAATTTTTTGACCAGGAAGTGAAAATCCGAAAGAAGGAAGGACAGAGTTAATGGTTGTTGGAGGACGAGGAAAAAAATTACAAAAATAAAGAGAAAAGTTGGGTGATTAAAGCCCTAATAGTTTACCCGGCAGCACTGAAAGCATATCATCCGAGGGTAACTGCCAGCTGCTTCAGACCATTCTTCTGAGTCTTCCTTCTTACCAGCAGCTTCTGTCAACTCTTCCTCACTATTCACTATTTGCTAAAAAAAGAAACAATATGATCAACAACGAAAAGATTGCTAAGTCAAATAAGTTTGAATACTACTGAACCATAATAATACAACTTCATGTAGCATTCTACTACATTAATATACTTAGTAATGCTGAGAAACCTTTTAACCAAGTATATCATCATTTTCGATGCACTTTTCAGATGCCCATAAGAGCATATTAAGTATAAATAATTCTTCACCACATCCTTTAACTCCTTGATGTCAATATTAGATGCTGGGTTACGATTCAATACATCAGATTTGAAATTAGAACATTAGATTGTGTGCAACAATATCGCTCTCCATGCTCTAAAACATATATCAATACACAGTACCAAAGAAAGTAACTATCTTAAATACGAAGCCTATTTCTTTGATTTGTAACCAAATAAAACATTAAAAGAGTAAAAATCAAAACATGAACTCATAGAATAATGGAGAATCATATTGGTTACACTCATCCGTGCTTCGGGTTTACACTAATGCATGTATCAAAAATCAACACTGTATTCGGAAAGGTAGGCGATCCTGGGATTTGAGGCTTAAATGTGATGCACTCCGTCATATGATACGGCAAATTTTTAATTTAAAATTATTTTGACTGACTGTTGCCATATAATGCATGTATTCCGGAGGAAACAAAAAATATTCATACATCGCAACGTAAGTAAAGAGGAACCCCATGAAAGTGTTATTAAAGAAAACTTAACCTTAATTTCTTATGATTTACTTCTGTGTTTGTAATGAAGTGATAAAACAGCAGCTAACTTTTATTTGATTGCCTGCTATTTCGGCTGCTTTCCTCCGTGGACGGCCAGTAATGCTGTCGTCCAAATCTTCATCTTCATGAACAGACGTTGAATTCCCTGAACTATTCAACAGAGATACCGAAGTACTTCGTTTACGTCGACCCCTTTCTCGATGGCTTTCTGCAACCGGATTTGACACTTGAATAACCTCTTCTTCTTTGTCATCTTGTTCATGATGCGAATGATTCTGCTGCTCCTCATTAACAGCATTATCCACAGTTTCCGGTACGCTGGAAGCAGTAACATCATCTGCTCCCGAAGTATTTTCAGAAATTTCCATTACCTCAGTTTCTTTCACATCAGCGCTATCTTTCTCATTCAATAACACTTCCTTTTCCTTATTTTGATTTAATGCCACTACCTCATCATCTTTGTCTTGATCTAATTGTATCACCTCAGATCTCTCATCTTGTTCCATTTCAACAACCTCATCACCACTTTGACTAATCTCCGACACTACCGTACTTTTGCAACTTTCAACTTCTGTAGCACCTTTATCTTTACCATCCTCCACAATATCAACTTCCAGTTCGTCCCTGACTTTTGGAATACTTTGTAATGAATTAGAGTTTCCCTCATCAGATGCTATGATAGTGTCTACATTCCCTACAGCTTCACTCCTTTCGACACTTTCCTCTTCGTGAGACTCTGAGTTGCACTCCACCATAGCGCTTACATTCTCTTTATCTACCTCAGTTTCTAAAAGATGCTTCTTTAGTTGGCTTTCGTTCTCAGAATTATCTTCAGCCGACTTTTCGGCAGCTAATACCTCTCCTTCAACAGAGGGTGACTGGACATTTGTATCGTTAGTTTGAAGAGATTCAGTAGGAGGTTCTATCTCAGCAACTTCCATTAAGTTTGATACGATATTGCGATCCTCTTTCATTCCTAGAATGTTGAGCTCGTCTAGGTTGAACATGTGTTCTTCAATTTCACCAACAATTTCATTAGTAGGAGGGAGAGGCTCCTCATTACTTTCACTCATACTTACATCCATTTCTATGCCAACTTTTTATAACAATACACTAGAGTGAACGACCTCCTCAACTCTACATAACATTCAAAACACAGTTTTTTTTAAACAGTTGCCAGTAATATGTTTCACACTTTACCGAAAACAAAACTGCCGGTCAAGATGAGAATGCCCTTAATGTCAACAAAATTGATACAAAAAATGCTCCCATATTACCTAAATACTGATAACTACATTGAAAATAACTACCATCACCACCACGATGTTTGTCTCGTTTGGTTTCACTTCGCCGTTAGCGCTCAAATGAGCATCGAAATTTATATAAACGAGAGCAACGAGAGATAAAGAATGTAAAGAATTGAATTCACAGTAGGTGGCGTTCAAAAATGGTTGTATCGAAGGGCAGTGTACACCGTAGGGAGAGAATAATCAATTCATATTATAACTCCATGGAGCACAGTAATGGTGCATACAAACTCCCAACATCTTCGTAATCGATATAAGATGACTAGAAAGCTATAATAATTAACTTAAAATGTTGTATTTTTCGCTCAATTTTATTCTCCACGCTGGTTCCCACCTTCTTCTTTAACTTGAGTTACCTTGTTCCGATTGGCCACTTCAATATCGAGATGCGGAAATGCTTCAGAACCATTGGCTAGTGAAATCAAGTGAAATACAGGATCATTTCAAATACGCGGGATCCAGGTTTGAAATTTTCATTCCTTTGTAGCAATGCCTCCGTCCCCACTATTCCAATGGAACAAATGATGATTTAATACCATAAAATTTAAAGCATTAAAATTTACGGTATTTTCATCCGAAATCAAAATATGTTCAACGTTTACGTTATTAACTATTGGCAGAGAAACGGCATTATAGTAAATAATTTGTCGTAATTTCAATTATATATTTCATACGTTGCAAAACAATATAAGATCAGCATATAATGAAAGCATACCTCTCAGGATGAAACTTTTTACGAGAAAGTGTTACGATAGTGATCATAGTGCATGAAAATTGTTTGATTAATGTTAAAAATAATAAAAAGAATTGTTTTGCATTAATTGGAAACGCTGCTCACTAACAGGATCCACTATACTCTGTAAATTATGTAATTGTCAATATAATCATTGCTGGAAAGGAGAAATTCCATAAACACCATTGCACTATTTTCCACACAATATTCAGCCTTTAAAAAATAATGTACTAAGATACATAAAAAATTATGTCATTAAAGATTGAAAATGGGAAATATAAATAAGTCTTATTTTCTTACATTTATTCTCATGAGAGGTCTCATTACATTTATTTCCTATTCAATGCTTAATCTTTCCATCATAATTGTCAGCAAAATTACCTTGATATGAAAATAACAGGTCCCGATTGCCTAAGCTCACCATGAGTGCTGTGCCAATCTGATGACGGCCACTGGAACTGTGTCATCTTCCCACTGGAGCAATGAACCCAGCTAAATTAGGCAACAGACTATAATAGATGAGATGGTCTCGGCCTTGACTTGGTGGTAAATCATTGTAAGCTATGAGAAAGAAACTTTAATATTAACAAACCACGTTAATATTAAAGTTTCTTTCTCATAGCTTAACAGACTATAAGCTCATGCCTACTTTGTTTGTGCCAGAAGGATGGAAATCTTCATGAGTAGTAGTAGAGATTGAGTGGGTAAGAATAAATGATTGGAGATTGACATGTGGCCAACAACAAGTTAAAATGGCAAGGTTAATTTGTCTAGACTCATTTGCACGGGTGATGCACAGCATACATGGAAAATTGCCTGTACTTCAAGGGAGACCAACTGTTTGTTCTGGTTTAGCACATCAGAAATCACATTTACGAGTTCTGTTATCCTTTGAATTACAGTTTTAATGACTAAAAGCTTTTAACAAAGATTAGCATGGGATTAATGCATGACAATTAATCACTGTACAGCCTAACCTGGATAAGTAAGAGTTCAAGAGACCAATATTTTTCTTGCTTATAGAGGTTTCTCATTCACTCAGTGTCCCTCTTAAAAAGGTTCAAGAGTAGCTTCAATCAATTACTACTCAGCTCTCCATTAACCCAATACAATCCAACCACTTTTCTCATCTAAAAAGGTAAAAAAAAAGATAAGGAATGTGGAGGGAATGAAGAAATAATTTATTATGTAATTATCAAAATACTTTATTAAGTAGCAACATTACAATCAAAGAAACCCATCAGTATAATTTCTTTACTGTAATTTTGAGCATCCTGATTTATAATTCACCATATCCTGACATTGACTCTCACGCACTAATTTATTTACTAGTGCAAACATGATTCCTTCCAGACAAACAAAATACCTTCAAGTGACCAGTCAAAACATTCACTACTACATTTCCTTGAAGACACTTTTGCTTACAGAGGTGAAAGGCAATGTAGTCTTACTTAGAGGTCTGGATGTGAAAAAAATATCCCTTATAGTGGTTTTCAGGTGGTGAATATGGCCAGATCTAGCAATTGGTGTACCTTATGGTTTCGTCATTTATCCAGATTCTCTATCTACTCTATTAGTGTGTGGAAAGAAAGTTTGGGTGTGATCGTAATTAGAGTAACAAACAATTATACTAACAGTACATTCAAGAGGAAAGGTAAGCACCGTAAAAGATGTGAAGGGAAAGTTATTGAATAAGTAGAATTCTTTTCTAATTCATAGAAAATTTTATTAATGTGGAGAGGGTTGAAGAAGTTAAAAAAATGAGGCAACTGTATCTCTAGACTCAAGGAAAAGGGTTTAGGTGACTTGGTATGATAAGGCGTGTACCAGGGAAAATTCCCAAGGGGAAATGGACATGAAATAAGTCTGAGGGGACTGAGATGCTGCTTGGTCAGATGAACTAATGTGCCCTTGCCTACAAAGTCTCCCAAAAGGCATGCAGAAATCTTCTGGTGAAATAGCTCAATGGATAGAGCAACCAACCGGCAATTGGGAGACCCCAGTTTGAGTCCCGTCAGACATTTTTTCATGTCCGTTTCTTCTTGGGAGAGTATCTCTAGCTTCTGGTGAGATGTAAAGAATACGTTCAACATTAATAAACCAAGAAAAACTCATTTCAATGTTATTTATTGAATCATAAGTTGGGTTTATAATTGTTCTAAAAATGAAAGAGTGAGCAAAGATATAGCTAGCACATCTCTGGTATAAGAATTTGTTAAAAAGGAAATAATTTTCTGATGAATTGATAAAGAACTTAAGTAATTCCCAGTATCCCATCAGAAATTGCCTCAATCTTTTGAAACACTTCAGGAATAAGAATATTTGTGACATTTTGTCAAAATTAGAGAAAAATATCCTGCAAAACTCGTATTTTATTCTTCAGTACGTAACTCATCCTATTTGGGTGTAAAAATTTTATAATTATTTAATCATGAGCATTAGTTTATATCCTAGGGAAGATTTGAATGAAAATGTCTTGCAAAAATACCGTTAATGTAACTTAGGAATTCATTGTAGGAAGTAAAAGGATTGTTACCCATCTAAAAATATGGAATGGCTCCCCAAGAGTTTATAGAAAAAAATCCTCTTTTATCCTTGTTTGATGGGATGCATAAGGGTCTTTTTTTAAAGGGCACTATCACATTGTACGAAAATTTGTAACTTGTATATCAGTGTCTCATATACAATTTATGCTTGAAAAATTTACCTCGCTTCACCCATCAGCATCACCCCATAGATATATATCAATGACATGCATATCTATGCCAAAAATAGTTGAGCATCTAGTTCAACAAAATTCATAAAAAGATTTAAGATCATGAAAAAAATTCAACTAACATTAATCACAGTAACATTTTATTTTTTCTGTTGCAGAGGAAATAAATCCCAGGGAAATAACAAATCTCCAGGGCATGAGTTGGTTAATGATAGCCAAGGGGAATGAAGACTACCTATCACCGATTTCTATATACTCACAGAAAAGAAATAACTATGGAGTCATACCATAACTCTTGTAAGGATAACAATTTTATAAAACACTGCCCTTAAATCCATCAAAGTTGTTTAAATGCAGCTGTGCTCAAGTAAGAGTTGGGAGCCATCCTTAAAAACAACATACAGCAAATCAACTAAAGGGTCTTATTCACATTAGTTTGGTCTGCAGTATGCTGCACAAACTTTACTACAGTGAATCCCTGATTATCTTTGGTTGGATTATCCAGTAGTAGTATTGTTAAAAGTACTTTGGTCATTTCTCTCATAAGCATACACCAGGAATCGAACCCAGGACCACTTTCACCAAGGACAAACACATTGCCCACTTGGCTAACTGGGAGCCCCAGTATACAAATTAACTGTGCATTAATTCTTATTTTTCGTGGACATTCTTTTGGTCTTTTTGAAAAAAATCATATAAATAAGATCCATGATCAGGGGAGCTCTTAAGCAATCCTTGAAGGAATTGAAAATAACTGTGTAAGGAAATTATGATAAACTTTATATATTGTAAGAAATGAGCAAAAATTTGGACTGCATTTGTTTCCTGATATCTTGTGCATCCTCTCCTTATCATTACCCTGGATAATTGAGAGTTCATTGTATTTTGATAATCAGTATCTGACAGCAAAATGAAACCATTATTGGCACTGAAATAATTTACGTAAACTTAAACAGATAAGTATGGTACAAACATAAAATTAAGGAAATCAACTCCTAAAATGAGATTAATTTCACAAAACCATCCAATAATTAAGTGATGGATGATATAGAATTACTGAATTTCTACTAAAAATATGCCTTTTTAATTTTTTTAGGTTTAAAATATGGCATTTCTAAAAGTCATAAATACACATCACAATGAAACAAATATATGACATTATCAGACAAACTGAACAAATCCTTTCGAAGAAAGAACATCACCGCTATACGGAGTGTATAAAAATGAAATAATATGGGGCAAGAAAATTAGCATTCCGATATAAAGTGCCTTTGGAATTGGAGGAGTTGAATACATCTTATATTTTGGACCAAAAGGTAATGGCCATAGCCATATTCCTCTACGGTTTCCATCACGTATATGATGTGAAAGAAATGCCGTAATACATAACCAAACTAATCGTTCTAGATGCGCATGCGACGAGGCTGAGAGCTGAATGGATTGAAGAAGAAGTAGTAAACATACACAAGTAGATATGGTTAGTGACGTTGAGTGTAGAAAAGGTCGACTGGGAAGTTTGACTGCATCCTGAAATGGAAGAAACCAAAGGTATTACTGGCAAAAGTTAGCAAAGGTTCAATTTCTTCAAGAGGCTTCTCTCTTCAACAGTTCGTATGAGAATGCATTTTTCGAGGATTAATTTATGGATTACAATTTATGAAATACTCTTACGCTCTCCCTACATATAATTTGAGAAGAATCTATACTCATTTCTTACGAGAAGCTATTAAAATTTAGGAATGATAAATAGGAATAACAGACTGAACACATCAAGCTTAATTTTGCAGTGACAGCTCTTCTTTTAATTAAAAAAAAACGAGAAGTAAAAGATAAAAATAGTCTTGCCTTGATTGAAAACGAGCGGGCAGCAATGAAATGATCCACATCTATAGCAGAAGAAATGAAAGCACACAAAAGGCTATCCAGAATTCCTTTCTTCATATCGTAATGATTAGCAACGACTAACCAAGACAAACCACCAATCACACCGTGCGTTACACTGTCACTAATAGCTCTAAGAGTATCGTGATGGGCAATTCTTAGTAATGAATCGCCTGTTATTGCTGTGGATGCCATAAGTACAGACAAAGCAATCTGGCTTTTAGACACAATGTGAAAAATTGCCATTTTTAATGAGGGACGCAAACGATAAACCACAAATGTCTCAAAGACTGCGAAACGGTGATTTGTTTTCCGACGTATTATTCAGCGAATCTACTTTCCATGACATTCTAAGAACTGACAATTCACTAAAGTATCAGTTACACAGGCCACTCACAGTTCATAGTTCATGATTCGTTTCCTGCGGCTGTAACCAATCCGGAACAGCCAACTGTCAGTAGAAGCGGAAAGGGATTAAAGGTTTAGCATTGATTCGACATTCAAGATTTTAATGAGCTGACAGGAATAATCTCTTCAGAAAACATGAATAATAATGAAAAAATGGCGAGGTTATATTCCTGATTGGATTCGCTATAGCAGAGAAGAACATTTTCACACCCAAAACGCTGCGAAATGACATATTTCATTTTAGGGCAAAAGGTGGGTGCTCCGTAAAAAAAATCGAGTAACTTTTAGCGCTGCTGCTGCGGCGGGAGCCGCTATAAGCGACTCATATTCCATGGCTTGAATACTCGCGGGATTCGAACTGTTGTTAATTTCGATTTCGTGTACCTTCATTTTCTCCTCCGAAAACCGCATTCAATTATACCGATTGACATATTTTAGTATCTACTTTATAGTGTATAATTGAAATTCTTCATGGTATTTTTAATCGAATATTTCATAATACTTGAATTGGTGTTTGAACGTCATAAGAAATTATTATTTACTCGATTCGATGTGAAAAATATATATTAAATGAGGATTGTTGCAATGTTGTCGTATTTCAAGTCAAAGGTTTTTCTGTGTGATAACTCATTATTTTATGGGTATCATTTTTAAATGTCTCTTTCAACTTTGTTGCGATTTCTGCATATTCGTTTCGTGATTTCCTGTCGGAAAAAATTTCGAATTCCTCAAATGTCATTTTTCTGAATTGGTGCTCTGCCAAGAATCCTTCAGGCTCCTTTTCTTGGTATTAAGTTTCGTTGGAAATAAAATATCGGCAAGAATGCCCGCCTATGTAATATGTTGAACCATGAAAAATGAGAAAAACAGGATGTAGATGCCATTTTATTTTCACTGAATATTACACATATTTATGAGGCCTTTTGCAATAAATCAATTACTTTCAATGATCTCTTTGGCTGAGGTCGTAAATCTTCAGCTACGAATTCAGCATCTAATCTCAAAACTTGTAATCCATGTCTGAAAATTCAAATCTCAGGAAATCTTCCACTTTTTACATTTGCAAGGCCAATGGAAGAAGACATGAGCAACTATGGTCTATTGAGTTTGTCTTCATGGCTGAGGAAGAGCTAGGAATATGTCATCTATTAGGGTGTGGGAAGACAAGTCATAGATGAGTATATTTAAAGGATATATGTATCTGTAGACATGGAAAATCAGTTTCTATCATTTCTGTTGCAACATATTCCTTTTATTATTTTTTGAGTACTGTGGTGGTAAATTTTAAAACTATATTTTGCATCAACTCCTGAACTTGAATTGTTCCCTAGTAGTCATCGCATAAAATAATACAGTGTTAAATACAAAACTTCATCTGCAATGAATGTTTGTGCCATTTTTTGTGAGTTTAAACGTCCAAAATAACAAAATGGAGACTTCTCTTGAAATATTTTTACAGAATAACATTGTTATTAGATTTACAAGAGCTACTTATTAATTTACTTCTAAAATTTCTGATTATTTTTTCTCCATATTTCATTACATTGTTCCACATAACTCATATTTCTGTTAAATAATTTATTAAATTGTGAAAAGAAATTTTTTTGTTTATTTCTTATAGAAATTCGCTTAATTTGGTCAAAATGTCCTAGTCCAAATGTGTCCCAATCAAGCAGAATGGACTACATAAGATTTGTTGAGGTGGTTATACAGGAGGCTCCAAGATCAATGGAATTCTACAATTTCAACAGTGAGTCAATTACCCAGTAAAATTGATACTTAATGATAAATGAATCAATTCTGTCCCTTAAAGATCACAGTATGTGACTCTTGGCTTCCAGCAAGATTATCTCTGCTTCAGCTTGAAACAATGCTGTAAAGTTTACATAGGAATAGTATCAGCTTTTTATCTAAGTACACAATTCTTGATAAGGGAAGAAGGATAAAAATTAGTATGATGCTACTTGGAATATTTTTTGATGGCTAACCACTATTTGTCACAAATTTTATCAAATTACTTAATATATACATCCATAAGTGAAGGAGGAAAGGGTGAGAGAGGTCAGAAAAGGAGGTTTAGGCCAGAGGTGGAGATAATATGTTTTAAAATGCAATGTTTCTTGAGAGATGCAAAGATCTTCAGCTGTAGTTTCCACAAATGTATAGATGATATTGCTTATTATGAACTAAATTGTGGCATCACAATGTGGTTAATTTCACTAACTGGTGAAAATCTTAAACATTTTTTGTGTAACTGGCTAACTTGGCAATCATGGAGCAGTTCTGGAATCTAGGCACCCAGGTTAATTTTATTTCTGTCCAAAGAGGAACAAATATAATGGGAACTATGGTTGCGATTATAAGATATTTACCCCAATCATGTTCAAAAGGCAATTTTCAGAGATTCATCTGTGATCAATGCTGTAAAAAGGTTGTATTTTGTGACTGAATGCATACCCAGGAAATTGATTCAAAAGGTGCAATGCAATTTTCTATACACATTGAAAATGCCAAGCTTGCTGCAGTTGCCCTTTAACTATACAATTATAATAAACTATTTTTGAAAGATGAATTATTTTCTCTCGAGAATAAGAAATAATGGATTAACGTTTTCACTTTTTACGTATGTAATAAAGTGTTCTTAGCATTTGTTAACAATGGTTGTTACCGGAGAAATAATTTCAATATTACTTTGTATGATTAATGGTTGATAACATGGTGAGCTTCTAAAACTTTTCTGTTCCAACACTTTATAATTCTTAAAAATTTTAAATAGCATCAAAATATTTCATATTTATCTAATCTATCTATTTATCTATTTAAGTTCAATAGCACATTCTACAAATTATGAATACCTTGAATTTTCATGAATAATGCATATATACCATTTAATGAGCATTCAGCAGATGTTTCAATTTCACATTGAAATCTAATTTACAAAAATGCACTTTTGGCTTAGTCGAGGGGAAAAACAGAAAACCTTCATTGCCTTGTGATGTAAGGAATACTATATTCTTTAAAATTCATTACAAATTTGGGAAATACAATTGCAGTGTTCTGGGACAACAACATTGGCATTAAAGTGGCAATTTCTTTACAAAAATAGCTGATAGTTTTATCACAAGCATCTGTAAAGCTGCATAAACCACGTTTATAAAAAAGTGAAGTGTTAACAATAGCTTCTTTGATTAGATAACAAAAGATCCCCAACCATTATTCATTTCACTCCTAAGTTTTCCACAAGCTGCACATGAAGAGTGTCTCACACTGATTCAAATCTTCAACACTGATATAATTTCCACAGATTTATATTTTGGTTATTCACAATAGTTACATCATTATAGCAACACAAAATATATTCTATCACCACTGTAAGCAGTATATTAGCCACTTAAAATTCAACTCCACTTTCTCGAACTCTTGAGGTTTTCTAACTGAACAGATTCAATACAATGAAACAATCATTTTTGAGAAATTTCATTCATTGAGGTAGAACAAAAGGAAACAATGTGGCTCTCATTTCATTGCCCTACAAGAAAATGTCTCTGAATAGTAAATCATAACTTTTGTTTCTGTCAGATGTATCTGAATGAGGGTTCTTCAGTGAAAATTCAATATCCTAATTTACACCTAATTTAAGGGCTATTTCCACTCAATCTCAAGATGATGAAAGAATAAAACCTGAGATATTAAAAAATTAACATCTTATATATTTCTCTTCAATTCATAACAAGATAACATAATATTCAGCTGACATGCAGACACTTTAAAATATATTATATATAAAATAGATAATTCACCACTAGATACAAAACTAAACACAACAAAATTACTTACAGAACCTAATGATCGATCTCACCAATAAAAAGCTTCAAATTCATACCACCAAATTATCTAACGTATGAACCAAATAAGTTCATGAATTTCATGATCTACCATTTTTACAAGAATAAACAAGTAACTTGTAGGATGAAATTACTCAACAGCACCTTTATTCACTTCACATACTGGTCAATCTGTCAATCACAGAATGATATCCTCATAGTTTTATAGGACATAACAAGGGTCAATTGCTGCGAGCATCATTCACTGTGGCAGGTACTTTAACTTCCAGCCCATCAAGGGCTTTGGTCATGAGGATCTGACATCCTAACCTGGAGCTAGAAAGTAAGAAAAATTGGTCAAACAGATTTTAGATAGCTTATAAAGAATGACAAATAAATGTAATACAGAACAAGTCCATGTGATGTTTATCATAATTCACAATTTCACCCGTTAGGAAAAATATTATAACAGTAAACTATGAAGTGCGTGAGTTACATGAGCTATGAGCATTCCACCAAAAGATGTTATAATTACAGCAGTTTTCCTTAAACGACATTTAGCGGATGGCTTTTCTATGGCTACTCACGGTGAATGCAATAGGTCCGAATGATGCAATTACAAGGAAGATGGAATCAAGAGCACAGGAAAAGTTACGGTGTATTGCAATACTCAAATCCTACTTAAAGATAATACTTGTCGATTATATTGCTGAATTAGAAATTATATAAGTACTTTAATATCCATCTTCTTATCACAAGTTAGTTTAATTAGTTGAAAGAAAGGTTTCAAACTTTTTTTATTTCATAATTTGCAATAGCTCCAATATGCTATAGCATATTTCAATTAATAAGAATTAATTTAAAACGAAACAACTTATTTGATTACAGAAACAAGTTAAAGTATAAAGTGTTCCTAAATAATGAAGATAATGACATTTCCTACAACAAACTATCTTATTTACATAAAAATCGAGACTAACAATTATGCTAGGAAAATTCTATTAGTTTCGCAGATTTGAAACCAGTAATAGTATCTCAAACAGAGTGAAATAATATCTTACGTGTCTGTCAAATCGTACGCTAGATCTAACATATCCATTTCTTCATCAGTGGGTTTACTTGGAAGTCTATCGTAGTCTTCTTTCTTGAGTATTAAATGACATGTTGAACAGGTAAGCGTACCTTCACAAGCACCTTGAATGAATATTTTTTTAGTGAATGCATTCACGACATTCTAGAAGTATATATTTTCCGAAAAATAACGAATTCCTTACCATAACCTTCCAAATCTATTTCATTATTCACGACGATATCAAGGAGACTGTCTCCTTCCTTCCCTTTGGCTTTTATTCTGTCTCCATTAGCTTTGACGAAGGTAACTTCCACCCTAAAGGTAACATAAGAAAATTCATTAAAAATCTTTCCGAGAAACACAACGACAAATATTTGAAAAAGCGGGATAAACTTACTCCTCCTTTTTCAATTGCGGTTGAGTAAGAGAAACACTGCGCGATAAGGGAGGCCTAGTAGCACATCTTAGAACGGATTTCGAGGATAAATGACTAGTAGCCCTAGTAACGGAATTCGCTCCTCTGAACAACACCATTTTAAGGAAACCCGCACTAGCCATTTTACGTAATATATCTCACTAAAGACCCAGTAATTCACATCAACGCATCAACCACTTCAGGTTGCTCCTTCTGCAGCAGAGGAAATGCAACTACTGACACCAACGTCCAAAGCTGGAATCATTTCTTCCGCATGCGCAGAAAGTGACCTTGGCTGTAATCAGATGATTTGAGCGAATTACAAAAACTGCGACCAGTTGCTTTCATGGGCGGTTTTCCTTTGAGACAACCGAATCATTCAGATTTTCAAATCAGCGGTGTGATGGTGAAATGGAAAAAAGTTTTCCGTTTTCGCCTAAACCATTGAACGATTGAAGTGGGTCGTGACTTGTCATACCATAAATCGTATCGCGTAATCCTTCCTCGGGCATAGATATCTGAAGGACAATCGCCTGATTTACAGTTGTGTGACTCTTTTTCTCTATTGCCGTTCCGATTTTAGCGTTAAAGGAACGTACGTAAGTCACAAAATAGAAGGAATTCTTTCACGTTTCTCCTACTTACATATTAATTGGAACTAGGATTCATTTACACCCATTCCAAAGAAATTGTCAGGTCATTAATAACGCCAATTGGGTTATTTTTTTATTTTAGGAAAGGTTATAATTATTGCGACAGTAAATAACGTAAAGTAATAATCAGTTGAAAATCCGCAAAAGTGGCATTTTTATTGCTATTTGTTCATTTCTAACTCGAGGGCAAAAAGATTTCTAGAATATTGCAGAAATTGACAACTGCTAATCTTCCCTTCAAGAACGCTACTGTAAATTCCTAATTATATGTATGGGTATAGATAATTTGGGCCAGACTTCGTGACTTCAGGAAAATGCACACTTGAGATGCATGTGATTGCCCAAGCTTTGTAGCCATTCTTTCCGGAACCTATGCTACATTTTTTACGTAATATTTTCAGAATCGCTTTTAGGTTTTGTTCTGACATTCTTAAAAGATAGATTTTTGGGTTTTATTCGTTCAATTATGCATTATTTATAATCCTTTGGCCGTCTCACAGTGACATTGCTCACGCATACATGAATTCATGTTCCAATAACTAAAATCATTAGTTGTAAAGCCAATTGTATTGAAGACTTAAATTTATGTGGAATGACTAAGGATTGCTAAATGGATGTTGACGATGTAGTTGAAAGCGCAATTGTGTGCAAGTGGTGGAACTGACAATATATAGGAACTCACGCGTTCTTGTTCATTTATCATCAATTTCTTCCACTCGCTATCTGGTTACAGAAAATCGAGTGACGTTGGGGTCAAGTATTCGATGAATGAGAGAGCTGACATGTAATAGAGATGGAACGCACGCCAGAATTTTAAGTTTGAAGTCGACTATGAATTCATTCTACTAGTGAACGGAATACTTTCAAAAAAAGAAGGTAACTTTAGAAGAATTCACGAATGGTTGTATAAAAGAAGAATTAGTCCGATTTTTCTTCCAATCCATTTCGATGAATAATCGGAGTGAGTGACGAAAAGGCATCATTCCTGGCTGAGAAGCCGTCACCATGAGTTTCTCAATCGACCTTTCCGAGAGTTTCTGCATGTAATGAATTTCACATCAAGGTTTAGAGAGGATTAGAGGTATCCCTGAAACCTTACGTCGAACTATCGCATGGAGCTTCATCCAAGAATAATCATTTTACGGGAATAATTACGAAAGAATATCATTTACAATATGAGGTGTACATCTCGCAAGAGAATTAACTGTCATCTTTCAAGTTTCGACACTTTCTCTAAAATAAGTTATGATATGAACAAATATAGCGACGCCAATACCCTACTTATCGCGCAAAAATATATCGAGGAAGAACTTATCTAAAATCGCCTTAAAGTTCTATAAACTCAGGCTTTACTTTATATTTATACGCGAGACAAAAATATGAGATTTGTGCATGTCATCACAAAAGTGGCATTTTGTTACGAGTGTATAACAAAGTTATATGTTCTACTACAACCGCATATCATCAAAGTCCAGGTCTATACTAATCGACAATAAACAAATGATAGCACTCACCTATCCGATTGCTGAAGTTGTAATCAATAATTAATCTCTATTTCAAGAACTTCCTTCAGCAAAACGATCAACGGAATGAACATAAATAATAGGTTTTGATATTTCCGTACATCAACAATGACTACTACTTGGTCTGTTGCCTATCTGTAATCGTTATTACATACATGAAAAATGAATAAACAAATGCTTTTTAGACCGGAGAGTATAATTTTATATTTGGCAAATGTGTATAAGTTTATGTTTTGGCAAATGTATATAATCATGGCAAAGATACATATATAAGGACGATCAAAACCTCCAACTTCGACACCCTGAGGATGGCTGCCGAGTTCGCGACCGAAACGTCGGTGGTAATTACCAATTTAACCCGCTTGACAACCCGTGAAGAATTTATATATAAGTTTATGTGTTCATCTTAAAATCCTGGTTGATGAGATGAAAAATGAAAATGACATTGAGGATTAAAGTCTTTTCATTTTTAATATACATTGTATTATTTGATCAACTGAAAAGAATAGAAGAACAGCATTTTATCTTGCAATTTGCTGCAATGTTATTTTATTTGGATAGAGTACCAAAAAGAATATCGAAGATCAGGATTAGCCAGAAAGAGCGACAAAAATTCAATCGTAGTCTTTTGCTAGGGATTGTTGATTTAATTTTTTTGTCGTATGGTTTTTATGTCGTACGATCGAGAGGGCTTTTAAATTGGAACTTAGCAACGATGTGAAAGAATAGCCCAACTGAAATTAATCTTACTAACTGATATATTTGGAAGTTGGAACTCCATCTTCATAATAAAAATTACATCCTTTAATTTTTATTATGAGTAGTCCAACTAACCTAAATCTAAGTCAGTTTGTTAATCAGTTATCTATTCCTCTTTTTATGACA
The DNA here is from genome assembly GCA_000376725.2 of Ladona fulva. Classification (NCBI taxonomy): domain Eukaryota; kingdom Metazoa; phylum Arthropoda; class Insecta; order Odonata; family Libellulidae; genus Ladona; species Ladona fulva. The sequence goes on from KZ308444.1 coordinate 925,354, forward strand.
CGAACTTAACTCTTATCCTTTGTTTTCTCAACAGAGTTTCCCCAAGTTACCAGCTCAAAATTAATCGAAACTCTTGTTCCGTGTCAAAGAAAAATCGGTCTAAGTTTCCTTCTTTGTAAAACAATGAGTTTTAACCCACACAATCCTCTTTCCCACTATTTTCCCTATTTATATGCATTTAACAAATATAATTTAAGTACATAGATTACACTGTAAGCCACTATAGTAGACATTTTTTAATCAACATTATAGTAATAACACTATGACACTGTTTCGTTTTTAATACTTCAGCAAAATATGATCACTAGAATTTTAAAGAATCTTTATTTTTACCAACGAGCTAAAATTCGATTTAACATTGATAAGGAAACCTCAAGTTGGGACAAGAATGGTACAGTTGGAAGAAGGCAAAAAATTCGGTCATATTCGTGGTAGTGACACAAACCTTGTAAAACACATGAGAAATGGAAGAAATCGCAGTAGCGTTGTTAGGAAAGTGACAGGGCGCAGCACGTTGTACTACGAATACATATTTTTATGCACTCGTGTCGATGTGTTCTGGAAAATCTGGCTTCAAGCCAGACAGTGGTGGATGAGCACCAGCGAAGGTTATCAGCTGAAACTATAACAACAAGATAATTGGTTCTGAGTGAAGTGGCGAAAATGCCTTCCGAGATAAAAAGATAAACATGAGATAGCAATAAACCCGACAAACAAAGCGCTACAGGTTTTCATCTTCAGCGTGTTTGATAACTCAGCCTGATGTAAAAATGCTTTTACAGTTGACCAGACTCCTCTCTTATTATTTTCCACGATTCAGCTCACTTCTCCGTTATTCCCTCGAAATCAGCACTAGTCTTAAATAGTAACTTGTGGACATTTCATCTGATTTTTATCGATGATAAATGGATAGATAATCAGAACAAATGTCCGTGTGCGCGGTGGCAACTGAGTAGAAATGTGAAGCTTAGAGAATTCAGGTTTTTGTTTACATCTGAGCTCACGTTTATGTGTTATTGAACTTTTTGGTCGTTAGATGTTTATCGTAACTGTCTTTCCGACTAATTTATCCTTGGGTTCTAAAATATTTTGAACCAACTGCTGAAGATTGCAAGCTAGGCATTAAAACCCCAGTAAACCCCAGCCTCAAAGTAGCCTTGTGAATTTCTAAACGCGCATATACCATGTAAGGTCCTCAACTACTACTGAAAGGTGTAGATTCTTGAGCGAAAGTTATGCAATGCTACCGATTCTACGCTTATCCGCCACTCAAATCAATCTTACAAATGTCTTTGCGACCCTCCAGTATCGAAATTACGCTGCTAAGCACGATAAATTTCCACTCGAATAACGTTTAAAATACGTATACAAGATAAGCCTCACATAATTCATCCAAATTAGGTGGTACGCCCGGACGGATCGTATCAGTCCGAAAGTAAACATGAGTCAGCATTACTGAAAGAAACGGGCGAGAGGAAATGGCATCGTTCCTGCCACTTTTCAAGCAGAATTCGGAGAGGTTGGGCCTTCGTTGATAAAACAAAGATGTGTGGCGACAAGGCACATGTGTAGGCAACAAATGCAGTTGGTAGTATTTATATTGTTGCTTATATTTAGCGGGGTGTAAAGTGTAACGTTGTACAGCACAAAACGGGGCATACCAGCACCATTATCCTAATTTAATTTATTACCTCTCTTGAATTACTCGATATACAATCTTTTAAAAACAACGGTAAAAATTAAAAGACTGATTTTTAATCATCTTTCAGTTTTGGATAGTCGTGATTCAAATTACCATAGTTGTGGAATAAATTTATTAAGAAACGTATCAAGATAGCACACTTCGCAGGATGATCTTCAGCTTAAAAGTTTAGTAAAATGCAAGTCACATCCATGAAAAATGAGTCATTTGAATTTATAATCCGATTAAAGAGGGATCAAAGATGCGGTGAAATTCGTAGGAATTATAATGAGAAGAAGCGCAAGAGACTGGGTCATGGCTTCATGCACCGATTGAAAGATGCGAGTTTGAGATTGCACAACAAAGCAGAAATATGGATCTCTTCTCAATAGCTGGCTGACTGTGATAGTTTGACCTATTTCAGTCATCGGAGCGAGGATTTGGGATCCTGATTTCTTTTAGTTAATTAAATGCTAAATGAAACTGACCTATCCCCACTGGAAAAGAGATCAAGTAGAACGTGTTAAATCGAAATGTCGATGCTAGAATTAGCATTCCTCGTAGTATGTTTGCTTAAGTCATGAAATCTCGAACGGTTCCATTTTCGAGGTTGCCAGAAGGAGCTTCGCTTATTTTCGTCTGCGAAAGGAAGCTAGGTTATGGGGATCAATGACTTAAAACGATAAGTGCCGCGATATTCATTTAATAAAGGGGCAAGAGCGTGGAGTTCCCAGCTTAAGTCCCAGTGAACCGCGTTAGCATTTGGAAAGGATTCGGGGACACAGATAAACATGTGTATAGGCACAGCTCTGATAAGATTCATGAATTTAAGATTCGTAATTAAGAATAAATTCAATGACGGCTATGTCTATACTATTCTTAGGACCGTCCTAAGGGTGCAATCATCGCACCCGGGGGGCGCCATCTTAGGAGCGGCAACAGAAGCGTAGTCAATCATTATTATTATTACAACAACATTATTTATTGCTTTCTGTGTGACTCGACTTATCTTGGAAAGATTATGAGGTGAAATTAAAGGTTGGCGAACATTTAGAGGAAAGAATTAAAGATAACTCAAGACAGGAAGAGAACATTTGTTCAATAGATTTAATCGAAGTAATTTATGTCGCAATACAATTTTTATTAGAAACTTTCATGTTAAGTTGCGAAAAATAGATTCATACAAATCATATCATTTTAAGTTATGCGCATTGCGAAGATGATGTCAGCATATGGGAATTGTATTATTAATTGTTACTGATATTTTGTAACCAATGTAAGCTGTGGTATGAAGTCATAAAACACTGGATTTAAGGTCTTTCAAATTAATTTTTACCTGCAAATCAGGAAATGTATGGTTTTGTTGTTTAATCTTAAGGGACGGCAAATTGTGTTTGTACCCTGGCGGCAGATAGGCTGGGCGCTGCTCTGTCGAACTGATCAGTGTTTTCCTATAGTCCAGTACTGTTGCATTAGGAGAGAAAAACGTGTGGGTACAAGATAACATGCAGGTCACCTCCCTCACACCTTCTAACTACTTTCTCCCACTTACGAGTACAATTAGATCAGTATTTCCCAAACTTCCGCGCAATACCGCGCCCTCAGTTCAACTATTTCCGCCGCAACCGTAATCTACAACTGTCATGATCACAATGATAAATCTTAAGAGTTAATGAAAATGCACTGACTTTAATTGGTACCTTTCTCCTCATCGTCCTCAGTCCATGCCCCGATAGAGGTATTATATATAACATTTCAACATTCAGTAACCGTCGATTGGGATTTGCGTGTGGTCGGTGGTGCACACATCATTTAAATCGCGGTTATTCAACCTTACAAACCTAGGGGCCAAATGGAAATTTTATCAGTTACACGGGCAGGAGAGAAACCTTTTCATTAGACGACCACTCACTCGTATCAGTGCTCCTTCACATTTACAAAACTAATTTTGTGCTGCTTATTTACGTAAATTTAGAATCGCACGTAAACAAATGCATAAACTTATCCTCAGAATTAGCCATTCAAGTAGATAAACAAAATATCCAGCTCGTGAATAGAGTTTTAGTCGACATTAGAAACATTTCAATGGCTGATTGTGCAATGTGTCTGTAAATCACACATATTGCATCTACGGATACCTTACTGAAATTAAAATTCGTTAATCCAATTTTGCAATATTTGTGAACCGGTTGAAAACTTTCGGCGGGCTGCGTTCTGGCCCGCGGTCGGTGTGTTGGACAACCCTGATTTTAAAGAAATTACAAGATTAGGTGGGTAGCGCGAAGACGGACTTGATATAAAACCAACGATAACTCAAAAGAAAAACAGTTCAACAATCAAGTTTAGTAAACAATATTCAAAGCAGTAAGCGTCGGTGAAACTTCTAAACGGGAAGGAAAGTTGTTTAAAACATGAATAGCGATACCTTTATCTTCGCAAGCGTTATTTTCTGTAACAAACTGGAAAGATATAAATGCATACCACAAAGAAATTACGGAGTCTTGCTCACCAGTGTCATTCGAATGTTAAGAACGAAGCTGGGAGAACAGCAATCTTCACTCGATAAAATTTGATTTCTTTGGAATTTGTGTTTGCTATTTTCGCGCTGATTAATTCGCAGATATGAGCGAAATATTGGGTAATGGGACCTCTTTTTTAGCTTCATTGCTTATAAAATTTGATTTTCTACTTATAAATATTAAAACAGCATTAAATCATAGTTACAAGAGGACGTAATGATTTTAAATTTGGACGGTACAGTTCGAAATAATTTTCATCCGAATTATAAAATTAACCCGAAAACGAAAGGAAATTGCTTTAACTTTCTTACGAAATCTACCCCTGCATAAATACCTGCCAGCCCCCTTTCGGCGTGTGGCAGGGGGTGCAAAAACCAAGCGTTCGAGTTACCTCTTTAGCTCACTGTTACGTATGTTATGTCGCGTATCGTTCGCGGAATGAATGAGACCTTAAAACGACTCTTCCCCGCATTTATTTTCTTATTTTACACTCAATTTCGGATGTATATGAATCTGTAAGCGGGTATAAACACATTTATTCTAACCAATTTCAGCTAACGACACCGGTCCTCAACTTTGTTCTTAATTTTAGTTCCTGATAATGACTTAAATGACGGAAAAATAGAAAAAAAAAAACAACCAAACCTTTTGTAATTGCTAATACGCAAACTCGCACGTCGATGAATTTGAACCGTGACCTCATCATGCCCAGGGAAGTACGAAACACGTTTGGCTGGCAAAAATTACCCTCCGCCAATCTCCTCCGCTTATTCTCACCATTTATCAAACATTCTATCTCGTTAAATTATCTCGGTGGAGCGTGAAACGATGTTGCTCGTCATCCTTTTCCATTATTTGCTGTTAACATCTTTTTATACGGTAGAATGCACTCATCGCTTGGGCTGACCTGTTTGCTTTATTCACACTACTTATTCATTCTCGTTACTTCCATCATTGGCGATCTTGCTATCTGAGTATTCGAATTCTTAGTATCCTTCACAGGCCATCTACTTTTTAGTAATATTTTTCATTCATTTCATCCTCATCGACATCTACATTAATACCTTGCAAGCCGACTATTGGCATGTGGCAGCGGGTGTAAACACCAAGCGTTGGAGTTACCTCGTTAGCTTATTGTTATCGCGTATCGTTCGTGAATGAATGTAAGAAGTGCATCGCACCCGGGCGGCGGCATCTTAGGAGCGGCAATGGAAGCGTAGCCAACCATTATTATTATTATTACAACAACAGTATTATTTTCATCATTACACATTATTACGTCATTGTTTTCTGTGTTATACACACGGGATATATAGGAATGATTATAATATGTAATTAAAGATTGGCGAACGTTTAGAGGAAAGAATTATGAGGAAGTCAAGACGAGAAAGGAATATTTGTGCAGTGGATTTAATCGAAGAATTAGAATCAATAAAAGATTTTCTGGTGCCAAGAATAAATCATATCCAGGTTTCTGAATATATATTTTCAAGAAATTTGATCGGAGTCTTTCCTAAACTGGAAATAGCTTTGCATGTTTTGTTGACACTTCCGGAGACCTTTGCTGCTAAGATAATGGTATTCAAAAGTAATGCGAACTATTAACTCATAATGGCGGAAGCGTAGCCAACCATTATTATTATTACAACAACAGTATTATTTTCTACATTATACATTATTACATCATTGTTATGATTATTTGTTACTAATTTTTTGTGACCAATGTAAGCTGGGGAACGAAGTCATAAAGCAATGGTTTTTAAAGTCTTACTTAATAATTTGTGTCTGCAAATCAGGATAAGTATGGTTTTGGTATTCAATATTTAGGCGCGGCAAGTTATGTTCGCACCCGGACGCGATCTGCATGTTACCTCAATGAATATTACTGTTGAGATTTAATGCTGTTTTAATTGATACTAAAGAGTAATCTTCTTTTGAAAATGTACATTTATAATGTATCCACATGGATGGGGGGCCTATATTACTCCAAGCCCAGGGTTCCAGTACCTCTAACCGGCCCTGGGCATAATCATATCATTGCTCTTCAATACTGTTATCTCGCTGTAACTGCCGGAACTCATCCATTCGTCAGAATTACTTAGATAATTTAGTTCGCGATTGCTCCACCCAGTCCATTGCCGTTTCTTCATTGTTGATGCAGTCGTTAGTTCAGACTTCCGGAATGGAATTGTGTGCTGAATATGAAATAAAATTTAATAATTCAAGGTTTCACCGCTGATAAAGTGCCCATGAAAGATACGAGGGAATTTCTTTCTAAGTGAATCACATATTGGCGTGATATGAGAGGATCGGAGACGCAAGGAATTTTAGATAACATCTCTCGTATTATCGTCCTGTCTTCGTCTTTAGATGTGAGGAATCAGAAATATTTAAAAACTTGTTCATGTAACACTGGATATCTTTCATATCTCACACCTTAAGAAAGGCTAAATGAATATATCTGTAATTGTAAAAAAAATAGCTCATGCATTATCCCATTTAAATATACGGGATTTATACGTCCATATAGAATTATGGGACGTGGTGGGAAGTAACGACAGACTTCATGTGGAGGGGGCAATTTTTTGATATTCCAGCATTTGCTAAGTACGATATAAAAATCGCAGGGACTAACATACGGCCATGTGGGAGTGTTTTAAATCAACCCGATTTTCCAAAGGACATTTATCTGTTAATTTGTCGCGTTCAGTACGACGAAGAAATATGATGGTGAGAAAAGGGGAAGATTATTGGGAGAGAAGCGAAATTTGAACGCAAAAGAGATATTAAAGCTGTGAGCTTATGTAAATCCCACGAGCTGCATAGTGTTTGATGGAATCGAGTTTGTAATTTTTCGGAATTCCGCTAATATTCTTAGCTTAAAGTCTATCCTGATTAGTGTCTATCAGGGTATGACTAGGTTGCGTATCCAGTTATCATAATTTCACCTGTTTGACTGGGGTGTTTACCATACACGATTATTGATATCGAGCTGAATTTCTTATTCTACAAGAAAACGCTTGAAATTTGAAAGGAGAATTAACGGTTACGAGATGATAGTATATTTACTTACAAATTCAATGACTTAAAGTTGAAGTATACAAAAGATTTATGAATGTTGACTTCAGTATGCCAATTGTCAAAGTAGTCGTTCATACATTTAACTATAGGCAAATGTATACCAAATTTATGTCATCCTCATCATTCAAACCATCTGCCGGTAATATTCATATTTTTAAAGACCAACAATTGACATTTTTTGGCTTAGAAAGACCAGATGTATACAATAACATATATATTTGTAAAATAAGTTAAGTTCCGTCTTACTTATCGGGGGCGTTTACTAGTTANTATTTCATATTTTATTATATTATTATTCCATTATTTTTTTCGGACGGGTGCTCATCCTGCCCCTATCGGAAAATCGGATGTCTGCAGAAATGAATCCAATAAATTGTTAACCAGAAGCACCTCTTAGGATGTAAAAGTCTATCATTGTTATTACCCACGGGCATTAACTGAAGCATATGTAGAAGATAACCCTGAGGAAAACAGAACGACCATTAACGCAACGAATCCTAATTGGAATGACGATTCGATTCCATTAATAAATATTCCTTGACGAAGTAATACTTTTGAATCTTGATAAAACGTCGAGATTTACTGCGATGCCAATGTTGGGAAATCTCAGACGATATTTCTGGAGCCTTCCATCGGCAAATTTGGTTTCAATTCGTTCAACATACTTCATCCCGGGACCATAATTTGCTCCACTCCCACGTAAAATAAAGTAAATAATAAAGTAATAAAAAATTCAAATACTCCAATCACGTAAAATGGTGGTGGTATCAAAGCCTTGGTTGTAATCGAAATCTCTAGAAATTTATATTTATTGCATACGTCAAACGTAAATTTCAATGTTTCAACTCGTGATTTCGCATGAACAATTGTATTCATCTTGATATCTTTTCATTGAACGTCATGGAGAACGTTATGATACTCGCTCACTTAGGCTCATTGCTAGAGCAAATTCCTGATTGTAAACAGTTCTTTGGCTGTAAAATGTTGTACATGTGTTTGGTTAATAAATATCCTAATTGCAAATAATTACAAAAAAATTAACTGAGTGACAATCAATGAAAATTGGTTCAACGATTTTCAAGCACCAAAAACGGGCATTGTTTTTCAATAAAATACAGTAGAAATATAGCTGTTGCGATTAAAATTTCTAAACCTTTGGATGAACGTAGAAATTATTGTATCGTAGATGCAAAGTTGTTTCATTAAAATCGGTGGACTGCTCTGAAGCCATAGCTACTCAAACTCGATGGACTACTTTTTTACAGACGGTAGGGAAAACTGCGATTTCCCACCTCATCCAGCCTACTATCGGATTTTTAATTATATGTACCTGGAATATGTTAATTTGTTGCAAGCAACCTCATACACTACGCGTATGTATAACTCTGACACCAAATATAAGGTAATATAACTCTGACACCAAGGTAAGGTTCCATATTCTTTTGTGGTAATTTTTCCCTGGTGCAGATGAAGAACTAAATTTACCGTGAAGCAGAGCCTATAGGTGCAAGGAGTGCATCACACCCGGGAGGCGGCATCTAAAGGGCGGAAACAGAAACCATTATTTTTATTACAGCAACATTATGTATTGCTTTCTGTGTGACTCGACTTATCTTTGAAAGATTATGAGGTGAAATTAAAGGTTGGCGAACATTTAGAGGAAAGAATTAGAGATAACTCAAGACAGGAAGGGAATATTTGTTCAGTAGATTTAATCGAAGTCATTTGTGTCGCAATACAATTTTTATTAGAAACTTTCATGTTAAGTTGCGAAAAATAGATTTCATTTAAATGTTATCACTTTAAACTATGCGCGCTGCGATGATAATGTTACTCGAACGTAATGTGAACTATTAACAATTTAAGATTCCGAATGCTATTTACTCCGTCAGAATGCGGAATGTGTATCATTAATTGTTACTGATGTTTTGTAACCAATGTAAGCTAGGGAACGAAGTCATAAAACACTGGATTTACAGTATTTAAAATTAATTTTTACCTACGAATCAGGAAATGTATGAGTTTTGTATTCAATTCTAAGGAGCGGCAAATTATGTTTGCACCCGGGCGGCAGATAGGCTGGGCGCGGCTCTGCATGAAGAAATATTTAAACCGAGGCCCGAAAAAGACGGCACTTTTTTAAATTCGCTTTTTTCCGCGATGTATAAAATATAAAATTCTTTTGCAAGAAAACGGCGCAATTTACAACGTTATTTCATCCAGAGTTGTACAAAAGATGTCTAAGTTTGAAGATGTTTTTAAAATTTCCTAATATGGATTACATATTAGATTACTCCAAGCCCAGGGTCCCAGTAC
>KZ308444.1:935529-958466 GCA_000376725.2 Ladona fulva
ATTGAAGTCATAATTATAAATAATAAATATGCCATCATATGATGAAGTGTGTTAGAAAATTTATAGGAAATTCGCCCAGTACCTATCAAACCCTCTGGTGAATAATGTCTTACAATTGGAACGTGGAACTGCAGATGCGTTACATTTTTTTTTCTCCATTTAAATTATTTAAACTCTGAGGTAATTAAATTTTGATTTTAAATTAATAATTGCCTTTCTTCGATATCGTGAGATCATCATTATTGTAATTACGAAAATAATATATTTCTAAAAATTATACATTTCTATCGCACGTTATGGTTGCCACGAAATTCAGTTGCTTCAGAAAACATGGGACTCTGATAAAAACGTCACCAACATTACATAAAAAAGTTTATGCTTCATTTTTTCAATATTACCTTCAGCCGCAAGTGACAGTATTAGAAATTATTCGCAATGGATCAAATCGAGACGCATTTTAGGTAAAAGCGTTTTCTTGTGTAAATTTTGAAAATCAAAAATGATCCTACTTCAATGGAAATGAATGGTTTATCGTTGGAAACAGGTTCATTTGCTCATAACACGTTCACAGCACACGAATTCTGTCAAAATTTGAACAATGTTAAGTATTAAATACCACGGTGAATGAAATGTACACGATTTAATTCATACTGAGACACATTATATTATTATTCCATTATTTTTTTCGGACGGGTGCTCATCCTGCCCCTATCGGAAAATCGGATGTCTGCAGAAATGAATCCAATAAATTGTTAACCAGAAGCACCTCTTAGGATGTAAAAGTCTATCATTGTTATTACCCACGGGCATTAACTGAAGCATATGTAGAAGATAACCCTGAGGAAAACAGAACGACCATTAACGCAACGAATCCTAATTGGAATGACGATTCGATTCCATTAATAAATATTCCTTGACGAAGTAATACTTTTGAATCTTGATAAAACGTCGAGATTTACTGCGATGCCAATGTTGGGAAATCTCAGACGATATTTCTGGAGCCTTCCATCGGCAAATTTGGTTTCAATTCGTTCAACATACTTCATCCCGGGACCATAATTTGCTCCACTCCCACGTAAAATAAAGTAAATAATAAAGTAATAAAAAATTCAAATACTCCAATCACGTAAAATGGTGGTGGTATCAAAGCCTTGGTTGTAATCGAAATCTCTAGAAATTTATATTTATTGCATACGTCAAACGTAAATTTCAATGTTTCAACTCGTGATTTCGCATCTCAAACCTCGAGTTCCTCCTCAAAACCGTCAGCATCCTCAACAATTCACAGGAACGAATACTTCATTTCTCAAGGATCCAAATTGGTAAATGACGATTCGTGACTGTCAGGTTATAATCCATTCAGACAAAGGTCCATTAACCATACTTTAACAAGACAGACTGAAGTACTATGGGTCTCCGGATAGCCGTGTGGGTAACGCGTTCGACATCGGTGGAAGTAATTCCGGGTTCGATTTCCGGTGGGGGCCCACGTGCGAAATGACCCAAGCTGTCAAAGCACTTTTGACAATACTACTACCGAAGTAGTATCTTTCTAGTGGAACTATGATTGAAACAGGAATGAATTCCACAAGAGCTGTGCAAAGAACCAAGTGAAACTGCCTATGAACATTATTCCCATTACGATAATGGGGGGCACCCGGACAGCCAAGTGGGTAACGCGTTCGACTTCGGTGAAGGCAATCCCGGGTTCGATTCCCGGTGGGAGCCCACGTGCGAAATGACCTATACTGTCGAAGCTCTTTTAATAATACTAAAAAAAGCAATAATGGGAATTTATATTTTGTGCATTACAGTTCTCATATTTTAGTCATGCTTTTGGGAACATCCTGAGTCGGGGACATATTGAACTCGTAACGAAAATAGAAATGAGAAAAGTGATGACTACGACCGCTTTGATGACTCTCGTGTTCCATGCGCTCTCAGAATGAAACTGCTAACGCATTAGTAAAAGCTAAGTTTCAAGGTCTTCCTTGAGTACAGCTGTGGGCTTCCCTTGCTCGTATTATTACATAACTTCAACTATTCGAGGTTGCTTACCTCTGAGGGAGATTATTTTTAAGCTGAAAAGGACGAAAAATCAAAGCATTAATCTTAAAACTATTAGCTTAGTTTCTTTTAATTGGAGGTTAAATGATGATGTAGGAGTTTTGAGGTTTAGGAGAAACACAAAAATCCGAAGGGTTTAGATTTTTGTAGATACTTGACCCATTCTGTTTACATCGCTCCGATATTGCCGGCCTCGATGGCGTAGTGGTTAGTGTGCTAGGTTAGCAACGCCGAGGTCCCTGGAACACGAATCATGGTTAGGGTTGTTTGTGTTCGTCTTTACTAACTAGGTTGATTGTAGAAGTGGTCTCGATAGACTAAAATTCGTCTAAATAAATAAATTATTATTTTTATTATATATCTCAGCGACTATTTAACTTTTAAGTTGGTGTCGTGCGTAAGCTGAGGGAAAACAATAGTTTAGGGAAGGACAATGTCTGGTGATCCTTCGAGGTGATGGACGATTCAACTTAGAGGACTTAATTTGTGCTCTATTCAGTTGGGGTCTTCCTTGTCGGATGAAAGGGATTGAAGAACAATAGTACTTCCATATCGCGCTAGCTTTATGCTTCAAGAACCTTTATACCAAGTAGCGATAAGGTAATGGAACAGCTCACGATCTGATTTTGTGTCTAAACGTCGACCAATCCATTTAGCGGAAATGGATATTATAACGCTAATCAAGTTAATAACTGTATGTTAAGTTATTTATATTATCAACCTCGCGGATATGGAAGGGGGTAATTTTATATACTTAGAAACATGTACGATTTATAGGTTATGTATGTCTCAAATATTGACGCGAAAGAAAATTCTTCCTTGTGGGGAAATCGGACGCACAAAAAAACCATTACCTAGACAGAAAAATCCGATTAGCCGGGACTCGAACCTGGGACCTTAGGGTGAAAGCGCATATTGTATCAGGAATTACCTAAAAAAATTTCTACCGCGAACGGTAAATGAGTTAGGCACTTTGTGTATTTATTTTATACTTGCCGCGGTGGGGTACCTAATCCTTGCTCTATGGCTGAGCACTAGAACGCTAACCACTCTACCACCCACACGCCACCGATATGACACACATACGCCACGCCAACACGGAGGGTATAAAAATAAATATACGAAATGCCTGATTTGTTTATCGTTCGCGGTGGAAATTGGTTCTAATTATTGCAGCATAAAAACACAAAAAATTGTATGCTAATTTCATAATTATAAATAATAAATATGCCATCATATGATGAAGTGTGTTAGAAAATTTATAGGAAATTCGCCCAGTACCTATCAAACCCTCTGGTGAATAATGTCTTACAATTGGAACGTGGAACTGCAGATGCGTTACATTTTTTTTTCTCCATTTAAATTATTTAAACTCCGAGGTAATTAAATTTTGATTTTAAATTAATAATTGCCTTTCTTCGATATCGTGAGATCATCATTATTGTAATTACGAAAATAATATATTTCTAAAAATTATACATTTCTATCGCACGTTATGGTTGCCACGAAATTCAGTTGCTTCAGAAAACATGGGACTCGGATAAAAACGTCACCAACATTACATAAAAAAGTTTATGCTTCATTTTTTCAATATTACCTTCAGCCGCAAGTGACAGTATTAGAAATTATTCGCAATGGATCAAATCGAGACGCATTTTAGGTAAAAGCGTTTTCTTGTGTAAATTTTGACAATCAAAAATGATCCTAATTCAATGGAAATGAATGGTTTATCGTTGGAAACAGGTTCATTTGCTCATAACACGTTCACAGCACACGAATTCTGTCAAAATTTGAACAATGTTAAGTATTAAATACCACGGTGAATGAAATGTACACGATTTAATTCATAATGAGACACACTTCTTTTTGAGGAGAGTTTTTCCGAAAGAATTGGAAAATCCTAGGAAAGTCATTTCTCTACTTCACGGATATTTTTGAGAGACTCGACTCCGGATTCCATGGATTCTTATTTTATTTATTTATTAATAATACATCAACATACAGCACTACGCCAATTACGGTTGACGATCAACAATAATGATGATAAATTTTATCAAAAAATTAAACAATAATATAATAAATAAAACAATAAAAATCAACAATTAAAAACAAGTTAAAAATAGCCTTATTCGCCAATATAACAATGTCTTTCTTGGATTCATAATTGCCTACTGTTCACTTACAGCTGTAACTAGATCACATGAAAAATTGCCTTGAAATTGTACATGTAAATAAAGAGATTTCATTATTTTCTGTCCATTGGTAGAATCGAGTGAACGAATTAATAAGCAATGGAGAGCTTATGCTAAATATATTTTTCAACAATTTAACAGCATAAATGCTTTGAACGAGTAGGTTTTATACGTTATTTTTTGGTACATCAGCAGGTATGTTGCGTAGAAGGAAAAGAGCATGAGCGTAGGAGGGGTTTGGGTGTATGACGTTCGGCAGTAGCGTTACGGCCATGATAAAATCAGTCGGGTGGACCTCGCTGCAGGAGAGAAGATCGGATAAACGACGAAAGCTTTTCGAAAAATTCATCGGTCCAGAATTCTAAGGGTATTCTGGTCGTACATATGGAGATGGTCTGGGGTAAGCAATTCAGCAGTCCGAAAGGAAGAGGAAGACCGATAAAAATACGACTAAATGTGATTTAAGAGGACCGGAAGAGAAGGGACAGATATGGCTCGAAAAATCGAAACATTTAACTAAACGAAAAAAGATGTGTTTACTTTTTTCGCTCGAGACACATCTTCATACCTCTCACTGTTTGAAGGTAGCTAAAGGCACATAGGTGAGGGAAGTACGGAGAAGTACCTACAGTGAATAAGCAACTCCGCTATAGCTTGCTCATTCCGTAAGGGATGAGCGAAAGGGTGAAAGTTATTATAAATGTGCGGATTTACGATCATGTTCTTCAGTTGGTAGCTGATTGCAATGTTGTAAAAGGGACTCGCACAGAGCCGCGCCCAGTCTGTCTGCTGCCAGGATGTGAGCATCATTTTCGCCACTTAAAATTAATTACCGAAATCATACTTATCCTGATTTGGAGGTAAGACTCATTTTGAAAAACTGGTGTATTATGACATCGTTTCTACATTGGCCACAAAAAATCAGTAACGATTAATTATGCATGCTCCGTATCCTGAAATAGTGAATGGTCATTATGAGTTAATAGTTCACATTCCTTTTGAAATCATTATCATTGCAGCAACAATCTGTGTCAATAAAACACGCAAAACTATTTGCAAATTAGGAAAGACTCCGATCAAATCTCTCGTAAATATATATTCCAAGACCTGAAGAGGATATATTCTTGGTACCAGATAATCTTTTATTGATTCCAATTCTGCAAGACTGCAAGAAGTCGCCGCTGCACGTGCTGTGCGAAGCTAATAAAGATGAAGATAACGATGCTAGGAATGCAGAACGAAGAACGGGACCTGAAACACGTTAAGTAATAAATAGAAATAAGTTTAAGGTGATTCAGAAAGTCAGAAAGAAATGTTTAAATCGCGCTTTTTATTACGGTTGTATTCCTGACGACCGTGGTGAGGTTGAAAATGTTCAGAGAAGTACGTTGTACGTCCTCCCTCGCGACCCACTCTCAAAGCTCTCGAAGAAGGGCCACCCATCAACATCCCTGCAACACCAGACAACCCGCCGCCACATCAAGCTAACATTCATGCATACCCGCCTTGATTCCATAGAAATACCCCTTCCACCTGCTTCCACCACTCCACCCTTTCCCCTCACAAGGGGAAAAAGGCTCTCCAAGGGGGGGAGCTCTAGCCAGGGGGCGGCCATCCTCCCCTATTGGATGGGGACACGTTAAAACGAGGCGGGTTCTCCCATGCGGCGAGCCAATGGGGTTTGGGATCGGGCTTCAACATTGTTGGAGCTGCGTCCTTCCTTTAGCTGAAAGCAGAAAAAAAGGACCGGTGTGCGCGCGTCCTCAGGGAGGGAAGAGTCGAGCGTCCTGTGGCGCCATGCGGCAGCGATCGGGACTAATCAAACAACACAACGTCCTCCAGCAATCGTCGAAAGATCTGGTTGTTAGGCCGTTTCCAAGCTCTATGTGGAATGGAGGAATGTATTGCCTGCGTAAGTTCAAAATAGCTAGCGGATCATACAGTTCTTGAGTTCTCGAATCGAAACTTCCGTACCAATTGGAAGACGCCGAAATTACAGGAAACACGGCATTGAAGTAATAATATCGTTTGTTAATCGCATTATGCGTCTACTGTAGTGAAAGCAGTGGAAGAATTTCCGTCTCTGCGAAGGTAATGATCATAAAACATGTTATTGATTTATTATCCACCATTGGAAACCATTCCCTACCTGTGCTCCTTGGCCAATAGATTATTTGTAATTTAGTTCGTGATTTGTCCGTGAATTTTTTACTCTCCAATACGTAATCGGTATTTTCCCTCGTGAATCACATTATTCTGCGTTGGAAATCCTTGCGCGATCTATCAATATTCCTCCTGAAACTAAAAATCAAAGCTGATGGACATAAATTAGCTAAAATGCCTCCGCAGAACTCTTGTCCCGCGCCCGAGTCAGCCACGTTTGAAGTGATGTCCTCGGCTTTTCAAGGTCTGTTTGAAAACAAGTTGGGCTACCAATACAAACTGTACGATCCCCATTCATGGTCAAAATTCTCATCCTCAATTTTACAATGTAGTTTTACTGGTCGCTACCAAAGGCTGGATATGTCTGCACCAATTTGGTCGACCCAATAAAGATTGCTTCCGTCGATAATATGAATCTCGGGTTTTGGTTTTCTGAGGATCCATCGAACTAATAACTAAAGGATGCCCGGTTCCACCTTTTCAATAGGATCATGGCTGCGGTGTAACGATTTCATAAATGATAGCGATGTATGAAATTGTGCCGAGTAAACAACGCTTATGAATCAACAGAAATTAAGCAATCGGAAGAATTCGAGTTCTTCCGAATGAAAATCCGTCTTGAGGTAGCGAGGAAGAAGAATATTTAATCAAAGTGTAGTTGGATCCCTGTTTTGGTTAAGCACCACGGTTATTGTTATTTGTTGCCTAAGGGTATGGTTATATAAGGCAGTTTTGAATTTATAGTTTGTTTTTATTTTTGCGCTCCTTTTTTGTGTGTTTATTTGTATTTGAATGTGTATTTACGAACATGTTTTCTTATTTCTGGACTCTATTCTTAGCATTTTCGATTCGTTTCACGTTTTGTCTTGGCTCATGTAATTGGGGTATCCTCTATGGACTACAGCAGTAATAATAGTGATAATTATGGGTTTTATAAAATTAACGACTTTAACGAGAGCATATATGTCCTAATAGCATATTTTTCCCAGTTATATTTAGGCGATAAATCTGAGAAGAATTTATCATATTAGATTTCAGATATTGCTCTAAGAGAGGTCACTTTTTACTTTGAAATGTTTTAGTGCGTAAAATTAAAGACTCTCTCTTCATATATCGTCACCGTTTAATTGATAAATTAAGACATTATATCTGCTTCCTATTAATATTTTAATCGCTGTTATTAATTATGGGAGGACGACCTAGAAAATTGCCTAAGGGGGGTTATCTACGACAACTTCCTTACCAAATCATCTCAATTAACTTTTAAAATGCCATTTTGTAGCGATACATTCATTAGATGTTTAGTGATCTTAAAAAACGTCACAATCATATCCAAAATATTCAAGATCACAATCACTTCACAATATTCAAGATCTTCGTCACATTCTTGACTGATTCCTCATCCGCAATTGGGATTATCTCCTCCCCCTAATGTATTAATTAATTTTTTAATTGGAGGAGTTTTGTTATTTAATTGGAGGAATCATTGGTCGAAGTCTTTCTCTCACTCCGACGAGCCAATGGTAAAAGAAATTTCTCCACGTTAAACTCTCATTACCAAAATTAATGGGTACCTACATAAAAGGAATGCAAAATTTCATTCCACTAAATTAGAAATGTTCGAAAAATCGCTATCCGTCCGACAGAATCTCCCAATGTAACTTCCATTGCGATGAAATATCAATACCTACCAAGAACCAAGGCGTTGTTTCGTCTACTTTGTCGGGGGTATCGCCTTTAGAAACATTTCGTACTACTAAAGTTAGCCTTCATGATTACTTTTCATATCCAGAGGCGACTCGCATCCGAATGTTGATTACAGCAATCGTTTTTTCTTAGTGTAGCGGGCTTAACTGTTAAAATAATGAAGATGGATGTAACTCACACTTGCTGAAATTCCAAAACTATTCATAGCAGGAATTCAGAGGGAAGGATACGCATGTCAGGTCATTGTGAGAGTGAGAGCCGTTAAGTCAGCTAATTTCCGGAGTGTGGTTGAGTTAGCGAAGTGATTTCGTTGGCTTTCACACCACAGCTGATGGGGAGTGATTTTGCTTGGTTCCGATGACCCTTTTAGACTCCCCTATTAACGCAGGATCCACTTCTGCTGCCAATCATCCCTTCTCGTCTTCTATTGCGGGAATTCTGTTCAAAGAGAAGAAGGTGAATTTGGTGCTACGACGAGAATAACATATGTGATTTTAATGCGCTTCTTGCGTTGTTCAATAAATGATTGAACACCTAATGTTTTATGTTTCCCTTAGCTCAAACATATGGACCATACAATCTTTCGAGGGTTGACAATACAGCTCAATCTACAACGCATTATAAAGGTGTAATCCATTGTGCACTAGTTTACTAGTATCCAACTTCCTATTTTCATTTAATTTTGACGTAAATAATCTAGCTGTTTGTAAGATATCATTGGTCTTAAATTTGATCAAGAAAGAGTTGTTATGAAAATGTCAGATAGCGTTTTCTTACTGGGAATTTTCTTTCTCAAACATCTCTCAGTGATTCTGTTAGAAGAGCCATCGTTGGTAAGCAAAGAATACTAAGAAAGCGAATCTCCTACAACAAAAGGGATGTTTTTCACCGAAGAAAAACGGTTGAGACAAAGGGAATTTTTATTAAACTTTTCGGGTAAGAGGTTTGTAAATAAGAAAACTACACTTGTTATCTGTAACAGCAACAGGAGGTCTATTTAGATGGATATTTAAAAGAATCGCTTGACAGTTGAAACTCTTAAAGTTGGGCGAAACTCACGAATAATTTCGGGTACAAAAAACCAAGGAAGCGCCACAGATGTTAAGGACCCGCAAAATATTGGTGCCTTGGGAACTGCCTTAGTTGTCTAATCTTAAGTATTTTGTTAATTAATTCATAATCTAGACAAATAGAATCATATTATATAATGCTATGGTGTAGTAATATAATATATTAAGAGTATAATATAATAAGATAATAATATTTGATATAAAATAATAAATGAATTAACGACGTAAGATATAATTATGTGATACAAATGTTTTCAGATGAAAGTTATGAATACGTTTCGCCTGTTGTGTTTCTAAATAAATTAAAAAAAACAAAATACCCACATTGAGTATTCAGGTGTTTTGTGTACAATGGTTTTGCCTGCTTAAGCTGCACTAACTGAGCAACTGGGATAGGTTTGGGAGAGTTACAGGACTTGCATTTGTAAAAACAATATTTATTTTTGGTTATCGACAATGGTTTTAAAGTACCTGTTTCCCTCATTGTGTTGTTATGGTATTTTATTTTTTATTATGTTATTTTTAAATAGTGGTGTTTGTTGAATCATTACCAGAACATATAATAATAATAATAAAAGAAAAAGAGTCTTCAAATGACATAAACGTTTTCCTTGAATTTTCGTTCGACTTATGTAACTCATTTCGACCGGTGTAGCAAACACATTAAGAACTCGAGCGATCGCGTTAATGCTGAGAATTCCTATAGTCGGTAATTGACCTGTTTATCACCCAAAAAAAATCTGAGAAGCGTCAATAGTATTCAATTCCCCTGCAAAGTTCGCACCACTTTTTCAGTTGTTTTTGTGCAAAACTTGGGCGACTTAAGCCTTTAGATTAGATCAAACGAATGAAAGTGCCCGTGAACGATTTACGTGAATCTTTTACTTTTGAGTCCAAACGAAAGGGAAGTCCCAGTTGCGTTTCCTCAATCACTCTCTCAACGAGCCGGAGGATTCCCCGAATACTTTGACACAGTTTAAATAACGGGGGGCGCTTCGGATAGCGGTTCGTGTTCGAGAGTCGACTAATTGAAACATATGTGAGGCTTGCCAAAAATCGATGAATCACGGGCGCGAAATTCCTCGCAAACAGTGATATTGCTGCGGGTAAAAGTTAGCTCAATGACGATTTAAGGCACCGATTTCAATCCGAACTTTTTACGTGTGGAAGCGAATGTCACTCAGACCACCAAAAGACCACAAGTGTTATGTACCGACACTCCTTGAGGCTCTCCATAGGAGAAGGAAACTTTCGTCGCCCTCACACAATGTCTCTGAATTTATTCCGTCGTTATCGTACTAGGTGCATTTGCGGACATTTAATAAAATCGTATCATCGAAATAAAAATTAATATCCCGTTGTTAAAATGTTAACATGATTTAAATATTTATATATAATTATTTAGAGCCACCAATGAGGCGTTATTTTATGTTAACGGATACGAAACAGAACGAGAGTTTCAGATTCGGAAGTAATCTGTAACGAACGGCTATTTTTGTTGTCGAAATCAAAATGAAGTCGCAATTTTCCGTTTTCCGGTATCATTTTCAGGTTCAATTTCAGCATCCTTCTAAGAGGGATTGGGTTTCTTTGTATTTTCCTGAGAGAACTTATTTCTAAACAGGATTGGCAAAAGGAGCGTTATGTGGATGCCTAGCATTTGAGCCCAGAGTTGGAAGGGATCCGAATGCATGAGGGAACTTCTTTAGTTTGCAGACAAACTGTGATAAAAATAATGACAGTGATGATGATGATAATATAAATAATAATAATGACATAAACAATGATAATATAAATAATAATAACACAAATAATAATAATACAAATAATAATATAAAAA
Organism: Ladona fulva; assembly: GCA_000376725.2. NCBI lineage: Eukaryota > Metazoa > Arthropoda > Insecta > Odonata > Libellulidae > Ladona > Ladona fulva. Next base: position 946,569 of record KZ308444.1, read on the forward strand.
TATTAATTTAATGATAACGAACCTCGAAAAAAACCATTAAGGGTGGATTATGTGCTTATCCCATTGTTTTAGATTTCTTTCATTTGTTTGATTGTCGTGACGATGCTGACTTGATTTTAGGCAATGTATTTTCAATGTTAATGTTTATCTATGTAAGTGAAAAGCTGCTACCAGGCATAAAGCCTAACTGCAGTTAAGCTGTTATAATAATAATAATTTTATTTAACATTCTGCTTATACATTGGCTCAAACCAGTGGACAAATATTTACATTAAAACATGTGGCATACATTTAGCTTGTAATCTATAAAGACATGCATTTATGTATCAACTATTTAAGCCAAATAATAATATTTCTCGTCTTTATTGGGCGATATTGAGACTAAGTGCTTCCTCTTCCATCTAACCCATCTAAGAAGGGATATTCAAGTGGGTAGCGCGTACACCTTTGGTGAAAGAGGTCCCGGGTTCGATTCCCGGAGGAGGCCCATATGTGTGAAATGAGCTCACCGTCGAGGTACTTTTAAATATACTACTACAGAGAAAGGGCCCAAATCTGCACGTCCACTCGGACCCTTTTGGTAGATGGCCGGTCTGCACACGAAATACACTTGGCTGATTTCAATTGAATTGAGTCACAGTTGGTGCGCGGTATAAAAACTGGCACTAACGTGTATAAACGACGCGGTACTTAAAACGTATAACAAGGGATGTAGATCTATTTTAGAAATTTATAAAGCGAGAGCATACGCCTGCTGAGTACACACAAGTTTCCAAACGACAATTCAAGACAAATGAACCGACGTCGAATATTTTAACCGGGACAATCGCCGACAAAATGTGACGTGGCAAACATCATTGCTATTCGGATAAGAAACAGATCACGCTCAACCAGCGATTCTACTCTATTGATGAGGAAATCCAGATGCTCGAATCTCTACCCCTTCCCCTCCAAGTTCACCACCGCGTTTCAAGACCGCTCGTTCCATTCCTTCCTTAGTTAATGGATTTTAAGCTTTCCTGGTGAATAACATATGCAAAGGATTATCGGGTTTCCACCCTGGTTGATTCCGGTGTCATTGCTGTCGCCGACGTTTCGATGGCACTCTCAGTCATCTTCCTCAGGGCTGAGGTGCCGTGAACTCGATCCCTCGATGGCATGTTGTCCTAATTACTGATGGTAAAGTGGCGGTGTATAGGACTGGTGAACTCACAATTTTACGTTAGGCCATAAGAAAACACACCATTCTGCTTCGGTTAAACTGTTTTAGTTAAATGTTTTTTATGTTAAATCTAAGAGATTATGAACTATTAAAAAATTAGTACATATTTACGAGAGGAAAAGTCTTGCCCTAGAAGATGGAGAAGATTGTTTTCTGTCAGTCGCACGACGTATTTACATATGCACACTTTATTAAATTCTAAGAAAATTGAGATTATGAAATTTATTGTTCAACTTCAACTTTTAATCACTCCGATTTACCGGATTTACTTATTGGCGGCGCCTAGTCCAAAAGCAGGACTTTATCCGCCGGTTTCATTGTTCTTTTCTTTTCTGAAATAAATTATATTATATGTTAAGATTAAGAAATTTATTGTTAATAACTTGTTACCCAGGCCAGTATATATACATTTAGATAAATACCCCGCAAACCGCGTGTGGCAGGGGGTATTAATACGCCAAAGTCCCTAATTATTCATCTTATTACCCTGTCTCAGCCAGGGCCTCCTCTCTGATTAGTCGTTTTTGCCAACTTCTCCCTAATTATACCGTCCCACGCTCTACTAAGCGAGTAATCGTCATCTCTATTGAACTAGTTCCTCGCGAGGCGGATTTCAAAGCCTCCGTGGTAACCAGATCCCAGGATCCCCTTGAGTGGCCAAGGCGTTTTGTGCCTTCGAAGTTGATCTAATGGTTTTCTTCTAGGCAATGTTCAGCAAGCGCTGATTTTTCGGATTGGCCTAGGCGTATGAATCAGGAATGTTCTTCGATCCGGGTGGTAACTGAGCGCGAGGTCGAAACGTCTGCAACAGCAATGTCACCGGAATTAACCCGAGAATCCTTTCTCTACCTTCCTTAATTAATTAATCGAGGAGCAAAACGCCGCACTCGAGCAGCTTCCGGGCTCGCTCCACATTCCCAATTAGCTTCCTCCACATTCACCGCGAGCATGCGCCCCCGGAGGCCATCCGCCTCAAACGCAGGAACGCCCAGCGCCGGGAGAGAGAATGGACCACACGTGCGCCCATTGGGGCCATCGACCCTTACCTTTCGAACCTATCGAACCCATTTCCTCAACTCGGGGATCGGGGCCCGCGGAAAAAACCTTCCGTTCGAGCCGAGCACGCGCTGGGAAGAGTAGGGGAGGGGAATTCGCGCCGAGATTGCAAAAACAAATAAACAAAGGAAGCGAGCGCATCGGGCGACAATTCGGGCCAAGGTGAGGGCGATGGCGGCGGGGAGGGATGCCTTCCTCCATTTTGTCGCCTCTTCCCACTCCCCCTGAGCGCGCGGCCCAGCCCTCTCTGCTCGCCTCTATCCCCACTCAGTGTTCCATTCGCCTCCACACGTACGTGCCGCAGGGGTCGCTCGCAGCCCATCCTTGGCATCGCCCCGTGGAGTCGTCGGGCCGGCACGGATCCGGAGAGCGCTGTCCGTGGGGATTAATAAGGGAGAGATCGCAGGTGAGTGGGCTCCCATTGGCGGGCGCTTGATTCTCCTTCGCCTTCGTGGGAGGCGCGTCCCAAAGGTTTGATTCATGGCGGACGTCCGAGGATGAGCGATCGGTGATCGTTGGTGGCCGTTGCAAACCCCGGGGAGGAGGGGAGTCGCGCTTTCGTAAGTCACCGATTTTGTGTTTATTGGTGAAGTGGAGTATTGAACAGGTGGATGTTTCGTTTAGGTTGTGGTTCGAAGTGTCAGTGGGGTATCGGTACGGTTGACGTCGCGCGAGGATGAACGTTATGAGTTACATCGTTTCCCAAGTTTGGAAGGAGCGTGAGTTGAGTGAGGTTATTGAAATTAGGTGGAAGTGGGTGGGACTGCTATCGGAGTTCGGCTTCTTTTCGCTGGCAGCAGATAGAGTTGCTACAGCTACTGCTGCGATAGATGTCGATGTTTACATGGAATAATCTTCATGGCGAATGATTTCGGGCTGTTTTGAGTGTTACGCGTATTTTGAGAAGTAGTTTTTTTAGCGTGGGTTGTAGACAGAGTAGAGCTGAGAGAAATGTGGTATGAGAATCAAGGATTCGGTGGGATTTCGGTAGTTCCACGTCAGATTTGTTTGGAAAACTCTGTTTCAATGTCGAGAGATGGTTTCGCAGGATCGCTGAACCATTTGTGATGAAGTTTGAAATGTTTAGATCGGAGGAACGCTTTCTTCAGTATTTATGGAGTAGGTTCTGAAAGACGAGGATATTCGGGATGTTCATCTACATGTTTTGTGAGTTCAGGTAGTAAGCGGAAACGTAATTGAGTAAATTTGATGTTCCGTAGATTATGAACGTTCTTTAGAATGGTGTTTTATTTAATTTTGCATCAATTTACTCTGCCACACTTAGTTTGCCAAAGACGTATATTAATCAAATCTCGGGAACGCAGAATAATTTCAACATCCATGACTGAAGATGTAGCAGTTTTACAGTGATAGAAAGGAGTAATATCTTAGAAGAGAATAAGTGAGGAAACGATTATAAAAAGTTGAAGTTCGCCAATTCAAAGGAATTCCTTTCAAATACTAGCCAGCGCGGATTTTTTAGGGATAACATTCGCGCGAGAAAAATATAACCTCACCTGAGATATATCATATCCTTTAAGGGTATGAGTTTTAACGATTAAAGGCTTCCTTTGCTTCGGTCCTCGATTTCTTTGTGTCATTCCGCGCGCGTCGCTGACACATCTCGTCGAATTAAAGAGTGCTTCTCACGATTTGTTTGAGACTTATTCAAGGTGTCTGTGACCTTCGGAAGGCCTTGATAGAAACAAAAGATATCCACCAGTTGCACAAACAAACTTTAAAAGTTCATACCTTTGGAACGTAACGATTTTACCTCTCTGTCCGGAACGTTGATTCACCGGTAACTCGCGGTCTGCGAAGTGCCCGAACCGTTAATGCGTGAGCGGCCAACGAACCAGCGGATTTGCCGCTGTGGCCGTTGAAGGCTTCTGGCAATGTTTTGTCAACACATCTCTCTACTGGTGCTTCATTAACCTTGTGATTACTTACTGAACAATGCGATTATCGCGTATGCGTTGTTTGGCTCCGTGAAGGTTGCAGAGGAAAGTATCATAGTCGTGTTGATGTTTTTGGTCTACTTGATTTCCGTCAGAATCTGGCGTCGCAGGAAGATTTAGACGTTCTTCATTGCGGGCTCGTATATTTGATGTTTGATTAGTTTGGCAACACAGTATCACATTAGTGACGATGCTATTGCAATATTGTTTCCACTTAAAACGATTGCGAAGTATGGGTGATGTATTTTTCTTGAATTTCGTCCCCAACTACAATCAAATGTGCAATAGATGACCTTCTTTCAAACGATTCGATTAAACGAATAGCAGTTTGTTGGAATCTACAACTGACAGATTTTTGTAAATCAACTCTCTTCTTTAAAAATTAATTTTGAAATCCCGCGGAAATTCACAAATTTCTCAAAATACCATTAGAAACCATTAAGGAAATGATAACCACCCTGCCTGAGAACACCACGGCAAAGTTAAAATTCATGTGTTGCCTGTTAACAAAAGCTTATCATCCTTTTAAATATGAGCGTATATAATTTGCATTATTTAAGTTTTTTTCTTCGGATTAACTGTCTCATTTCATGCCTACGTGAAGTATGATTGCATAAGTTCTGCATTTTGTGTGAGAAGACACTTTTTCTTCGGTGGAGATTGAACATCATTACCGAAACTTTAAATGCGGAATTCGAGCAGAGAAATGGAAACAGAGACCGATGAGAGGACCTTTTCCAATGTTCGAAGGAGCGTTTTTCCTTCTGAAAAATCTTTCTTCTTTCCCTAGTTGATAAGATACGGAAGCTTGTAAACATTGGTTCTATTTTTTAGATTTATAATGAATATATTTTAAGTTGCGCAAGCGAGATATACCAACACCCACCATATTCAAAAGCGTATCATTTGTGGAGATTCTTGGTTCTTCTTCACGCCCATAATTTTGTATTCCTTCCAGCGCTTGAAATAGTTGATTTTAACAAGAAAATTCGCGACTGTCTTAATTAATACATTCACATAGCTATTAAAAGTTTTAAGAATGCAACAACTTGGTCATTTATGGTGTGAATTTCGAAGTTTCGAGAAATTTGTAATTGCGAATAGAATATATCTCGGTAAAATCGGTAAAGATTTCATTAATACTTTAATATCACAGCTTTCATCTACATCTACATATGTACTCTGCGAGCCGCCTTTCGGCGTAAGGCAGGGGGTGCATGCGCCATGACTCTACTTCCCCAATCGATTACTTTCGCGTATCGTTCGCGGAAAAAACGAATTTTTGCATCGATTCCTTCTAGCGTCTATCTTTCTGATTTTTCTCTCAGATTCAGAACGGTATAAGTAACAGGGAGGACGCATTATATCGGTTGTAAACATCTTCTACGAAGGTAACTTCTCTGAACTTTCATAGATGTAGATGAAGTTTAGAGAAACTGTATCTTAGATATTTTTTAAATTATACAAGTATACTTGTACTGTAATATATTCATATATTAGAGAAACCTATTCAACTTTCTTAGTACTCCATAAAAGCCATTATTGTCCGCAAAATATTTTTCTCGCCCTGTAAAGAAACCCATCAGAAAAATTGAGATTCAATGAAACACAACTGTAAACGTCTCTACGCCGTATTTCACATCTTCCTCCTCGCGAATCTGTTGACATCCAATAGACGAAGCCCGTTATTTGTTCTCTAATTGGTTAATACGTGTTAATGATGAATGGAAATATTGTCAATGGCTACGGAGGCACTCAGTACCTCGATTCAAATCATGCGTTAATTTATATGAAGTGAATAATTTGTTTGTGCCTCAATTTGGTTCGTTAAAATTCTTGTTTTCCTCTCCCGTAAAGATGTGTTTATTCAACAGCGTATGGCTTGTTTATAAAACACCGGAAGCCTTGTTGATCCATAGTAAAGAAGGATTGGATGCCGTAAACGTTTTCTCATGACTCAAGGCAAGCATTAGAGAAGTAGGTGAAATAGTAATTGCGCTTTTTATAGAATGCGTTTTTTAATGCGCGTCTAGAAACGAAAGTAGGGATTATGGAATCATTCGAATTATGATTGGGAGCGAGAGCATTCTACCGCCGAGCGAATTTCCATTTATTCGCGAAATGAATGTAGGTACCTAATGTAATTGTTACGAGTGTAGTTTCAATTAGAGTCAGTGAAAGTTGTTGTTAAAGGTGGAAATATATATGAATGAAATTGCATCTCAAAATGTAGTTTTTTATATTTTCTCTCGAACTTTCGAGAGCTCGTTACCAACTCAAGGAGAAGTTACGTAGCTGTGAGCAATTTATGATTGTCAATAGAGCGGTACCTCGACTCTTGAACTTAATTCGTTCCCATTCGAAGTTCGTAACTCGAGAATTTTGGATCTCGAAGCCCAGTTTTTTTATGATATCCAGTGGTCAAAATGGAGCAAGAAAAAGTTCGTAATTAGAGAGGCTTGAAAGTCGAGGTACCACAGAACCGATTTAACTTACGGATATTTAAGGCGATATTATTTCACGCGTCAGCTACAGCGCGAAAGACCCGTTTAGGAATTAAAATTAAAGCATCGAACCGGAATCGATCCGAAAACCTAAGCAGAAAAGAACCGTTATTTTTGCGGAGCGAAAACCGAACACGATACCCAAAGAATCGAAATTCTTGAACTCGAACCGAAACCGAAATCCGCCACTTATTCCGTTCCGATTTTCGGTTTTAAATAACGTTTATTTATTTATAGGATTCAAAAACAGCCGGAAATTGCCTATTACATTGAATCACAACGAACATAGGAATACTTATACTTACTTATAATAGGAAACTTTACACTTAACAATTCTAAAACAAGAAACGAAGTAATACATTGAAATACTAAAACATATAAACTATTTAAAAAACAAACATTTAGATTTATTTGAAATATACGGTCGGTCGTCCTTTCTTTAATATGGTAAGTTATGTTCTAAAATTCAATCTAATCCCATATAATAGAGAAAAGCTGCATGTAGTAAACTAACCTTTTAACTACCACGATTAAAAGGTTATGAGATAAGATTTTAACTGTGGGAGTTAAAAGAGAACGGTTCGAACTCAGCGTCGGCTGACGGAGGAACTCGGAGCCGAACCAGAATTTGGTTTTATCACTGAACCGGAGTGAAAATATTACGGATCGATACCACGATTGAATTACACTCATGATAAGTATCCATTTCGCGACAGAGGGAATATCTATTGCATGCGACGCGTACAGCTGAATTCCAGCCATTTTACAGTAGAAATTGGCTCACCCGTCACTATCATTTCATTATTTATCACAAAGAGTGGTTGGGAAAGTAAATTGCGCAAATATCTTTACAAAATACATTAAATTAATCTCAGATTGGGTAAATAAGGTTTCAATAGATAATATTTTATCTCTTTATGATTGCTTCGCTATGTTTATGAAAATATTGAATGGAAAAAGGTTTTTTTAGCTCTTATTATCAAGAATTACTATTTATGTCAGGCTAATTATTCCAATTCTGAAATCGTCCAACAAAAGAGTTTTAAGATGTAAGAGTGGAATTCGTCAACACGTTAAGAATATCACGCTCGTAATCGGTAAAGGTAGACTAACGAATTTAATAACTATAGAATAAACTGTAAAAGTTTAATTTTTCGCTTTTTCTTGACCTTTTTCGACCATGAAAAACTATCACTCATAGACATAGAAAAAATTATAGTAGTATCTTTGTATTGTTTATGAAAAACAATTTTTTCTCCACTTAAGAAGATGCTTGACACCATTTACATTTACATAAATATCCCGCAAACCGCCGTATGGCGTATGGCAGGGGGTGTTAATACACCAAATTCCCTAATTATTCATACTATTTACGCGTCTAATAGTATCTGGAAAAAGAGACCAATAATAACTATCCGTTCGTGCAATAATCTCACGAAATTTTTTCGACGTCTGGTTCCGAAAATTGCGTTCGCTAAGCGCAGGATTCACTATATCGCGAAATTGGTCATGTAAGTCACTGCTCAGGAATCAAACGACATAACGCTTGATAACTCGTGGGATTAATAATATTCATATTATTGGCATAGACGGGAAAATGGAGTTTTCTGAAACCATGAGTCTGCAATGAACGTTCACTAAAACGCGATACCGTCAATTTATGTCTTCATTGTTACTAACCTATGAGAATAGTGTGAGTGATTTCAACGTCTGATTTATGGTGTCGAAAGTCTAAGATACGGTTTAAAAAAATAATATCGTAGTATTCTTACATCCAAAATTTAACTTTATATTTCCGCGTTAAATATAAAATATGATACATGTATTACGTACGTAATATCTTTAAAAGAAGAAAACGTTTTATATAATCTATTTGAAAGCATTGGTCATTTCGAAGAAAGCAATCAAAACTTGTAACTCTGTGTTGACTACCGGAAATAAGTGCTATGTTATGTAACTAACTCATAAATCATACATTATAATATTTTTCGACTTCATTTCCACAATACTAACTCGTTCTATTGTTTTGATAAGCTGATACTTCGAAATATTTTGGGCGCTATTGACAATACTTTGATCTATGAGCTTTAAATAATATATTCTTTAAGTTTTCTTAACGAGCAACGACGACCAAGTTAAAAATACGTAATGGTAATGGTTTTTAATGAAGTTACGTTATAATTACAAATAGGATGAAGTAATTAACAGGTGATTCATAATTTTGAAGTATCCTAAGTGTCGAATATTAGCAAAGGAATCTCACTTTTCGGTTTTCAACGAACACACCCGCGAAGATTTTCATATATTGCATTATGTTTTACAGAACAAGCATGAATTGTATGTACTACTTTAATGCATTGCTTTCCTATCGTAAGAAATTAATAACATAATTAATTTAATTAATTAAGAGTACAAGCTTTAGCCTTTATTGTGTATTATGCAATTTTAAGACGTTTTCAAGGATAGGGGTAGATGCGAAGGTTGTAGCCGTGAAAAACCATCCATGTTTCGGCTATTAGATGAAGAATCGGAGAAAAATTCTTTCAACAATCAGGATCGTTTTTCAACGAGTGAAATTGGTTTTTCGTTCGTTTTTCACTAAGGAGTATTGTAACCTTGTTCGATATGACGAAAAACTTCCTCGTGCTGATATATAGCAATATACTGACCGAAAACTAAGTTTAGTACACCTTCGAAAAGCGAAGCAAGTGTAGGGTTTGGAACGGCGACTGAGTTCTAGCTTAGGACAGGTCTTTCAGCTCTCGAGGATTAGCTGCGATTCCGAGAAATTTCTCTGGGAATTCCCCGGCCCTCAATCCTTCCAATAAACCTTGCGACCTTCCCTTCTCCGCCTTGGCCCCAAACGAAGGGGTATTCAACCTCAAGGCTAAACAAAACACGTGTTACAATTCGAGAAACAGCTGTACTCGGGAGACCTGCCGTGAATCTGCCGGAATGTGAAATCCTGTAGTTCAGAAACGGTTTTTAGCGATTTCCCAATTTCTCAGGATAAATATTCTCCGTCTGCAACGGTTTTGTAGAGAAACAAAGGGGGCATATGAATGTTTGCGATCCTCCGAGCAGTCATTAAATAAATTAGCTGGGGTTGGATGTAAGAAGAGACTAATAAGTTTCAATTTTGCCCTTAAATAAAAGTCGTTTTATTATTATTATTATTATAAATGACTAATCTGGATTGAAACACGAGACAACACCGCTGAGAATTCCTCCAACGACTTCATTGCTGAAGCTGTATTTTCTTAATCGACGTCAACAAGTAGAATAAGCTGGTGTAATCATTCCACGATGCATTTTTGGGCGAAGGCACTTACTCTTACAATACGGAATCAGTTTTATTTGTTAACTTATTTGTTTATCTTTTTATTTGTTTCGGACTATTTGAAGGACCTCAATGTCGTTCCCCAATTTTATTTTTTAGTTCACGAGAGATTTTTGTCATAATAACCGACATCAAAACTCGTGCTTTTTCTATTTCCTTATTGATGAGTACTCCAACTTCTGCAGAACGAAGCTGAGAGAAGAGAAGCTAACATTCGTTTTTTACTATACGTTTACGTTATTGGTCACTTTAGAAATAAAAACTATCGGAGACATTTTAACATGTCTTATTTAGCGATCCCAAACTGTTAAGCAAGCAAAAGATAACATTTTAAGAATACTTTATTAAATTCATGAAACCATAGTTCTTCACCACAATAGATGTGCGAGCGAAGACAATGCCGTTAACAACAATTTTCGCGCTGTAGCTAAAGGTGATATTTTAAGAATACCTTACTTAATTCATGAAACGATAGTTCTTCACAAACAATAGATTTTCGAGCGAAGACAATCTCGTTAACAACAATTTTCGCGCCGTAGAAGAACTATGGATACTTCCCTCTTACTCAGCAACAAACAGCGCACACATTCCTGAATTTTTTCATAAAATAAGGGTTGCCGTAGTTTGAATGATACTTTACGGGTATAACCAGTATAGGCTTACCCTGAGCATTCATCGCGGAGTCCTCAGTTTCCTTTTCAGGCGTTCATCGAACTTTCCCTCGGTGAAAAGAAAGGGTCAATCTGGTCTTGCCACAGATGCTGGAAAAACCCATCGCCTTGTAATAGAGCGAAAGGGATTCGTGGGAGATAGGGTAAGGAGGGTTTAAAGAAAGTCCTTCCGCCAGCGGTGATTCCCATAATCCGAGGTTAGGGCTCGCGGTGGACGTGCCTAGACGCTGAGAGTGCTTCACTGCTTGCAGCTGTTGCTAGTAAGTCACGCACTTCACTGCAGACTCCCGAGAATAACTCCCACGCAGGTTATAAAAATATTTCCTTCGCACCCGGTACATTTATTAAGTTCTCGTGATATCTCTTTCCACAAGCAATTTATTCAAAAGTTGCATTCTTACCTTTTCTTATATTATCTTTGTCTTGAATACCCACGTGACACAAAATTTATGTTTGTCCCTGTCTATGTAAGTACCCTGCAAGCCGCCTTTCGGAGTGTGGCAGGGGGTGCATGCGCTATGACTCTATTTCCTTTATCAATTACTTTCGCGTATCGTTCGCGTAAAAAATGAGTTCTTGAATCGATTCGTTCTAGCATCTATTTCCCAGATCTTTCCCGCAGTATCGGAACGGCCCATGTAACACGATGGACGCACTCTATCGGCTGCATCATCTCCGAACGTGCTTTCTCCAAATTTAAATCAGTAAACTAATCCTTTTTTGAATTATTCTAACTTCTAAAGATTTCCATCTTGCGTCATGAAGCATCTGAGTAACGCTCACTGATTTATCGTAGCAATTCTTCACAAAACGTAAATGTTTCATTATTATGACAGAGTTTTTCCCCTTTACCGCAAATGAAATTATTTAAAACAAATAAATAACGTCTTTATTTTGGGCGAAATTGAGACTTTAAAGCCTCCTCTTCCATTTAACCCGTCGTCTATATACATCTACATCTACATAAGTACCCTGCAAGCCGCCTTCCGGCGTGTGGCAGGGGTGTAAACACCAAGAGTAGAATTACTTCTTTAATTTATTATTATCGCGTATCGTTCGCGGAAAAAAAGAGTCTCTAAAACGACTTGTCCTCGCGTCTATTTCTCTTATTTTACGCTCACTGTCGGATCGGGCAAAGTAGCAGGGG
>KZ308444.1:962345-1047561 GCA_000376725.2 Ladona fulva
GATAGTTGAATGTTTCCCTGCTTCCATGCTGATAAGTGCCAAATAATAATAATAATTTAATAATAATAATAACAATAATAAATGTAACTTCTTAATTTATAACTTAATTTCTTAATTTTTTCTTAACTTTTAATGGAAACGGGTAGATAATTCCAATTACACCCATTTTAATACTTTTTATTGGTGACGAACACACACAAGCATTCCTTAACCAGAAATAAACGTCGTTATTTCGTCTCTTGCACTGTGATTCACCAATATTTCGACCTTGCCAACCAACCATGGGCTTCCACTGAAACTTAGACTCTAACGCATCCCGCGATTGCGAATCCGGCATGACGTTGACGCTTCCGAAATTGGACAAGAAATCCATCTTTTATTTCATCGTGAGCTAATAATTTGGGTATGACGTATTCGTTATTCAGGCGGATCCCATGTTCGCTCTTCAAGCTGAGAAAGCCCGTAATGGCACGGCACACATGGGCCCACATCCAGCGAATGTATATAACATCATTCGAGATAAAAGTGATTTCGGCAAAAGTAAGAGGGCCCAAATGAGAAGCTTTGATGACGACCGAATTTATTTAAGATGTGCCTTGGACAGCAAACAGCAATTAGCTACCGGCTTGGAGCAATTACGTCATCAGGAGGCGGACATTCTCGGAGCTGCGTACACAAAGAAAATGAAAAGTCGTTCCAAGAAGTCCCTCCGTGAGTTTGATCCTCGGCGAGAAAGCCCTTTTGCGCTATGGGGCTATTTGTTAAATGGAGTTTGAGAGGTGATGTTTTAGGACATCGATTGCCGACGGTGGCTGCATTCGATTGGTGGAGAGAATGGAGAGCACCGCGCCTCGCCCTATCTGCTCCCTCCAAGGAGATCGATTCAACACTTCTGGAGCAGTTGTGCTCCTCTCTGCATCCCCGAATCGCTCTGGCGGATTGTGACGTCAACGGTATTTCTACTTAGAAAGTTGATTAGCTCAAACATATCGACTGGTATTTTAGAAATCGATCGCTTTAGTTCCACGAGTTACTGTGCGCAATGAATGCCACACCCGATCCCTTCAACAAAAAAATCGTAGGAATATATAATGGTATCCGAAACGTTTCATAAAGAGGTGATGTTTGCAATCCAATGGCGGAAGTCTTAAAGAGTTAACCATAGGAGATTTCCAAAATTTTCTTTCGAATTCGACTTTAATTGTTAAAATATACCGTTAAGGCTAAAATGATCATAATTTATCAATGAATTATTATTAAATGAATGAATTATTATTATTAAATGAATTAATTTCCTTTTGATGTATTTTATAAAATTTTTGACAGTTCTCTCAATCAGAACTTCATGCTGGGGAATAGTTACCACCTTTAATACTCCATGTATCCTCTACTGGTGCAATTCATCAATAATTTTCTGCAGCACTTACGTTCAAGGATGTCAAATTTTGGCTACGCCATAGTTCATGATCATTTTATACCAATTTTCATCGGCTTTCCACAGATTGATAACGGATAGTTAAAATTCAATGCATTGAACCAGTGACTCGCCTCCTTTCTCAAGCATGGAAATGATCTATTGAAAGTGCCACCAGTAAAGTTGATGTCTGTTATCCTCGAAACATTCCTCGTACCATCATCCCTTTAAGATTTTAAATTTTTTGTAAACTCATGTTATTGGCACAGATGATGATGAAAGTTTCACCTTAATTTTATTTGCGTTGATTTGAAGTTAAGAAAGCCACTCTATTTGCTTGTTACTGCTCAATTTTCTCTCTCCAGTCAGTACTTTCGTCATGTTGCCTGACGAAGTAAGTTTGAGTGGTATTCATGCGGAATGTATACTATAATTTTAAATCAGGAATAGATTGCAGTCGTATTAAAGTATCATCAGTGTAAGTGATCTAGAATCACCTAGAGAACGGACCCACTGGTTGAGGACGTCAGCAATCGTTGGTTCTTTTTAATTCTTCGCTGATATATATCTCTCTCTCTCTCTTTAAGTTACAATAGAAGAATTACTATTGTTTTAAAAAAAAAGTATCATAACCCAATAGGTTCCCGCCAAAGCATACTAGGTTTTTCGATGTAATTGTTGTTATAATAATAGTAATAACAACAATAATTTTAATCGTCTTTATTTGGGCGAGATCGAGACTTAAAGTTCCTCTTCCAGCTAACCCATAGTGTAATATGTATTAATGTTCAGCAATGTAAATGAATGTTACAGCAAAACAAACGGCAATGTAAAGCAAAAAAGAGAATGATTGAACCTACCTGAATGCAACTCAAGCAAAAGGAACCAAGCGCAGTAGTATTTCTAGATCTCCTCACAGAATTGACCCAAAAATTAAGAACGAATTCTTAGAGAGAGATAATACGATCCTTACACATTCAAAAATAACTCTCACTCAAAAAAATCTTCGGAGTACACTAACGCCATTATAATCACAGACGCAAAGAAACTCGAATACCCTGACTACCAATGAAAATTTACTCATAGTTATGACAGAGTATTTAATTACTTAATATCATGGGCAGGGAATATTTTTTGATACGTTTTAAAATAATTTACCAATTCATTCGTCATTTAAACAACATAAACTATACAATATAATCTGTTTACTACAAATCATTAAATTTAATCGAGGGTAGGAGCGATATAGAACTAACTACCAAACGAAACTAGCCGTGATTTCTATGTTTTTGGTTAGTGGTGTTCTGCAGTGTTTGTTTATTAAATGGGATCTAGTATCCTGGGGAAAAATGTTTCCTGTTTTTTATTTTTCCTACCTCCATGGAATACCACAAAGTTACTCGTCAGTCAGTTGAATTTATTTTTAAGGAATAATAGGGGTGAAAAATAGCGACATGACTGGGATTCGAACTGAGGTCTCCTACTTTCCGGGAAAGTATTCTAACCACTGAACTACATTCTTTGGGAATGCTCGTTTTTTGGAATTTAGTGATTAGATTAGTTGTCAGTGGTTAGAAAACCTGCCCGAAAGGGGGGAGACCTGTGTTCGAGTCCCAGTCATTTCGCTATTTTTCACACCTGGTATTTCTTAGGATTCAGCCGTACGTAGTAATTTACCTATCCTTCATCATTTAGAGTTTATATTTAATTTAATCGAGCTATTCATTAATTAGTTAACGAAGTATCGGATTAGTTTTGAGTCGTAAAACGCATCGTGAAGACGGCTCTATCTAGAAAGTCGGCTGAGATATTACTGCAATGTATTTCGTCACATTTAATTCAATAGCCCTATCTTTTTCGGTCAAGTTTCGCAATTAAAAGCAGTTTGGAGAATCATAGAATGGAGATTTCAATGAGCGATCTTTGGAGAGGAAGAATAAATAGGCAACGTGAGAATAGAAATATGTCGTTACTCCGGCGAGTTACGATTCCACGTGGAATTATTCGGAAGCGTTATCTAAACTCGTATGTGCAGAAACTTGATCATAAAGGAGCCGTGATGTACGTGTCAAGAGTTTCTTCTTAGAAATATGAAATCATCAGCGCATAACAAAGCTGAGTGAGGTCCCGATAAAAAGTTCTATACGGAGGGCTTCATTTATGTACTGCTTTACAGCTTTTCAGTCTGAATAAACCTAATCAAGTTTTAGCAAGCTGAGACAGTAGTTACTATTAGAGGGAACGACTGCGAAATTTAAAAATTCGCTACTCAATGAGGTATACCTCAAGTCATTTGTGTGCGACTACCAGAAAAGGAAGACATTTCTGGTAAAAATAAAAAATATAATGAATTACTTCAACCTTCTATTCGTGGAACCTTCTCATATTATTCATGGTAAATAAAAAGAAGTAAATATTCCGGTTTCCAGAAAAAAGTTTTACTGAAAACCAACCATGGGCTTCCACTCAAACTTAGACTCTAACGCATCCCGCGATTGCGAATCCGGCATGACGTTGACGCTTCCGAAATTGGACAAGAAATCCATCTTTTATTTCATCGTGAGCTAATAATTTGGGTATGACGTATTCGTTATTCAGGCGGATCCCATGTTCGCTCTTCAAGCTGAGAAAGCCCGTAATGGCACGGCACACATGGGCCCACATCCAGCGAATGTATATAACATCATTCGAGATAAAAGTGATTTCGGCAAAAGTAAGAGGGCCCAAATGAGAAGCTTTGATGACGACCGAATTTATTTAAGATGTGCCTTGGACAGCAAACAGCAATTAGCTACCGGCTTGGAGCAATTACGTCATCAGGAGGCGGACATTCTCGGAGCTGCGTACACAAAGAAAATGAAAAGTCGTTCCAAGAAGTCCCTCCGTGAGTTTGATCCTCGGCGAGAAAGCCCTTTTGCGCTATGGGGCTATTTGTTAAATGGAGTTTGAGAGGTGATGTTTTAGGACATCGATTGCCGACGGTGGCTGCATTCGATTGGTGGAGAGAATGGAGAGCACCGCGCCTCGCCCTATCTGCTCCCTCCAAGGAGATCGATTCAACACTTCTGGAGCAGTTGTGCTCCTCTCTGCATCCCCGAATCGCTCTGGCGGATTGTGACGTCAACGGTATTTCTACTTAGAAAGTTGATTAGCTCAAACATATCGACTGGTATTTTAGAAATCGATCGCTTTAGTTCCACGAGTTACTGTGCGCAATGAATGCCACACCCGATCCCTTCAACAAAAAAATCGTAGGAATATATAATGGTATCCGAAACGTTTCATAAAGAGGTGATGTTTGCAATCCAATGGCGGAAGTCTTAAAGAGTTAACCATAGGAGATTTCCAAAATTTTCTTTCGAATTCGACTTTAATTGTTAAAATATACCGTTAAGGCTAAAATGATCATAATTTATCAATGAATTATTATTAAATGAATGAATTATTATTATTAAATGAATTAATTTCCTTTTGATGTATTTTATAAAATTTTTGACAGTTCTCTCAATCAGAACTTCATGCTGGGGAATAGTTACCACCTTTAATACTCCATGTATCCTCTACTGGTGCAATTCATCAATAATTTTCTGCAGCACTTACGTTCAAGGATGTCAAATTTTGGCTACGCCATAGTTCATGATCATTTTATACCAATTTTCATCGGCTTTCCACAGATTGATAACGGATAGTTAAAATTCAATGCATTGAACCAGTGACTCGCCTCCTTTCTCAAGCATGGAAATGATATCTATTGAAAGTGCCACCAGTAAAGTTGATGTCTGTTATCCTCGAAACATTCCTCGTACCATCATCCCTTTAAGATTTTAAATTTTTTGTAAACTCATGTTATTGGCACAGATGATGATGAAAGTTTCACCTTAATTTTATTTGCGTTGATTTGAAGTTAAGAAAGCCACTCTATTTGCTTGTTACTGCTCAATTTTCTCTCTCCAGTCAGTACTTTCGTCATGTTGCCTGACGAAGTAAGTTTGAGTGGTATTCATGCGGAATGTATACTATAATTTTAAATCAGGAATAGATTGCAGTCGTATTAAAGTATCATCAGTGTAAGTGATCTAGAATCACCTAGAGAACGGACCCACTGGTTGAGGACGTCAGCAATCGTTGGTTCTTTTTAATTCTTCGCTGATATATATCTCTCTCTCTCTCTTTAAGTTACAATAGAAGAATTACTATTGTTTTTAAAAAAAAGTATCATAACCCAATAGGTTCCCGCCAAAGCATACTAGGTTTTTCGATGTAATTGTTGTTATAATAATAGTAATAACAACAATAATTTTAATCGTCTTTATTTGGGCGAGATCGAGACTTAAAGTTCCTCTTCCAGCTAACCCATAGTGTAATATGTATTAATGTTCAGCAATGTAAATGAATGTTACAGCAAAACNGTATTGTTTTAAAGTAACGAATTGCTTAATTTATAGATTCCTGATCAATCGTCGGTTTGTCTGGAACATACTTTTAAGAAATTTGCTAAGAGTAGGTTTTGACGATGTGACAATTGGCACGCCTACCGGACCTTTGCTGAGGTTCCAGAGAGTTAGACTAGTTATAAATCTTCCCTACAAGAATAACGTAATTTAAAATTTCCGATTAATCAATTCTTTCAGGCATTACTTTGTGGGAGGTCTCCATAACGTAAAGAATGAGAAGACGCAACCTTTACCCGTGCCACGAAATATTTCACGATACGGATATTATTCATTCTAGACGTTAATTCTTCTTTACCCGTGATCCTAGTGGAGCTCGTAAGCATCAAGATCACGGTTAAAAAATATAATTTCCAATATTTTAATCATGATAAGCGCATTGTTAATGATCTGCAACTCGCGTCGTTTCCCAAAGGAAAGGTCCCTTTCTACACGACTCAAAAACTTTTCTCGGAAAACTCACAATTGCGAAAGATTTCGAGGACTAGTAAATTACAAATGCACATCAAACTGCGGTTGCATCGTTATATAAGAAAGATGGAAGTCATAAAATCGTGGTCGAAAGTCTTTAAGTTATGAATAAAAATTTAATGGCCAATATTCGTATACAACCGAACGCTGTACATCTCCAACGATTCTACCCTTCTCCAAATATAGACTTTCCCAGTCGAACGACAAAATGAGTCTCATCATTTCAGAGCGTCCACCGGCGAATGGGCGCCTTGGCAAATGCCCCGGCCAATTTATCTGCCAGTAAAAAACATCGACGGCCGAAATGTCCACCATTTCCAGCAGAAATGCAAACATATTCGGCCTTATTTGCTCAAAAACTAATGGACGGGATTAAAATTCTGCCGGGCAATTATCCATATAAAGGGAGATTCGAGCGTTCTGGTAAAAAAATATACAAAGAGCGTATTAAATATAAAATTCTCGATAAATACTGCTTGGCCTGCTATATTGCAGGGTTAATAACGTCGTGATTAATTCTTTTATGGCGGGATTAATTTTGCTTTGATTTACTCATGATTTTATAACGAGATAGGAAATAACGATCCTGAGCGAAATACAATAGTAGATCGACTAACAGCAGACTGCGTAATAAATTAATTGAAAGCGTTTTCTCTCATACCGATCGTGAGACAGTAGCAGGATGTTTCGTCTTAGAATATAATTCGAGTATGTATTTACCAATACAGTCAAATGATTAATTTTTGGGAATTAGCGAGGCTGAAATCGGATGTTTTTCCATTAAATCACAGCTCTGAAATTTGCTTTAGTTCAAATGGAACAACTTTCAACATAAAAATCTTGGAAGTTTTTACTTATATATATTACACGGATGGAGATTTTGTTTGATATAGTTTTTGAATGCTCAGGTAGCTGTTAGAAGTATGATTGCGTCGAATATTTTGAGGGATTTATTAAAGATTATGTTACAAAACTAGACTAAGTCCACAATATGGAAAAACACAAAGCGTTATATATTGTGGACTTCGTCTAGTTTTGTAACATAATCTTTTATAAATTGAGGAGATGTTTCTTCAAATATCGCTTGATGTATTTCGTTATTTTGAGGGAATCATATTCATTTAGATTGCCATCGTTTTCGAAGTTGAATTTCTAATATTCTTATGTTGCGTGTACGTGTTATGTTACGGTTATCTTCATATCTATTTTGGTTCTATATGTAATACTTACTTCAGCCCTGAACTCGAGTGTTTAGCTGAGGGATCAGAAGCGTAGTTCACTTAGCACAGGTAGAGCCATTCACCAAAATGCATGCAAGCATATCTCAGTAAATGAAAGATTGTGTAATGTAATAGACGGAGGTGATGAGACCACCTTTATATTATCCTTTAAATTTTACGAGGGTCGTTCAACAAGTCCTACTAACTGCAAGCATATGTGTGTTTAACAGAAATTCATTTCGATTTCTTTATACCAACGTAGAAAATAGATTTAAATTTACTTTCTCCCTTTAGCGAAGCCAACAGTGATAAATTATGGCTATTTAAGATCTCTGAACAAATTACTCCACCAACAGCTTACCATTTGAGCTCATGAATTTTCTTGTAAAATTTAAAATATAATTATAAAATTTCCTATTTTCCTAATAAATAGAAGCCTTGTTGGTAACGCTACAGCTCTTAGTTTTTTGGCATAATTTATTATTTCAGTGTTTGGTCCACTCTCCATTTCACTGGTAATGGATGTTAAATAGGATCTTGTTGCTCCTTTTGTCTTTTCCCTGGAATTGTCCCTTCCGGAATCTTTGTTTTGCCATCATGTCTGCGTAGTAGCTTCACCAGCCAGCTATGTCTTTTCCTAAAATTTTCTTTTTCTTGCATCCGTTCCAGCGCTTTTTCATTATTTTCATATCCCGTAGTTAGTGAACATCCTCCGAACAATGTTTATGCGGATAAAAGTTTGGTATCCCCTCTTTCCACGTAGGTACCCATAAGTCAAAAATTTTACATTTCAAAATGTATGCAAACTTCTTCCCGGACTCAACGCTAGGATCGCTGTTTACCACTAGATTTTTCGATTCAAAATTCTTTTAACAAAGCTGTTCATCTTTTTGAACAGCTGCAGATTGCCAATTTCTTGCAGTAAAACAATGAGCTAGGTAGTGCTAATTACAAAAGGTTTCTGTTATTACAAACTGGAATGTAATTTTTGAGACGGTTCCTCTACTATGATAAAAGTCCTTCTGTTTTCATAGATCACTTACGCCTGAAATTTTAAGTGCAATAACTATTTATCTTCAGGATTTTTGGGTGAAAAGATATAGTTTCATGTATTGTTCATGCAAAATATGGGAAATAATTTACACTTCTTTTTAAACTGCTTTTATTGTGTACATATTGTGTAGAGGTATATTTTATCTTCGTCATCGATGCTCAGTATT
Organism: Ladona fulva; assembly: GCA_000376725.2. NCBI lineage: Eukaryota > Metazoa > Arthropoda > Insecta > Odonata > Libellulidae > Ladona > Ladona fulva. The sequence goes on from KZ308444.1 coordinate 971,122, forward strand.
CTTCAACCTCTTCTATCTTCTCCCTAGATCGTTGCTTAGATCTATTGACCTAGATCTATCGGGAAAATCGGCGACTAAAGAGTTAAACTTCATCGTTAACCGGTTTATTTAGTCGAGGTCTGGTTATGGATTTTGGATAATTGACTGCAAGAAAGATCGAGCGTGACTCACCGTAGAGAACTGCATGACTAACTGCTATTGTGGGTTATCTGTAAGTAGGAGTGTTTTTCGTAAAAGAGTAATAGGAAATGATTGAGGATTCAGCATACTCTGAATCATTTGAAGTAAAAGAGACTTAGTCAGGCCAGGTTTCAGCGAATTATCGCCATCATCAGGTAACATCAACATGGCGATCATTCGCTGAAATCTGGTCCTGTCCTGTGGAAAAAGTGCAGTGTCTTTTCCCTCAAATATGGAGTATTTCCACAAGACAACGCCAATGTCTATGAATTTTATACTCCGAATCATTGTAACATCGAACAAGAATACCTTCTACTTCCGTTTGCAGCGTGTGAGGGGCCCTCCAAGATTGAGCTTGTATTGTGTGAACATCTTGATTCGTTTAGTGAAAATGTACGAGGAAAATTGGTGGCTATCACATCTTCTGAAGAAATTGGAGGCCTACTTAAATCTTTTTTATCGTCTTTAATCTAGTTAGGGCCCAGCATCGTCATCAACTAAGTTTTAGCTGTGGTAATGAGGCCTAATCATTATCATCTGCTGATCTCTCTGAATTCATTAGACAAAAGACGAGCATTAAGACTTCACAAAATTACCTGGAGAGATTCCAACTGGTAGGGACAGAGTTAATCATGCATTTTCTGCTTTGTGCATATATTCGGGGCATTTTAAAACATTTCAATCCATCAGCAAGAGAACAGGACTGGCAGATGCGATTAGTCACAAGAGCCACCCCATCTTTTGCAGACGCGTTCCTTCCTCTCGCGGATTTCCAGAGAACCAACGGAATACGCGCGAACAAAAATAATGCTCCCGCAAGGGAAAAAACCCTCCGTGGATTATGAGGCGTTAGCGGCTCGTGCCTCCTTCGACACCGAGGGAAAGCCACGATCTCACGACGCGAAACGCCATGTTGTGCTCCTCGGTCACGCCGAGCCTTTACCATTTCGGCACGTTCAATTTTTATTTCCGACGCATCCGAAAGCTGTCGCACGTGCAGCGATCGCGGGCGCGGGGATAGAGGAAGCGCGTGGGTCGAAAGTGTCGCGGGTGACGACAGTGGCATTCGGGTGCAAAATTCTTGACCGTCGCAATCCCGTGGATCGATAGCTGGAGGGGCACCACGAGCGCGGCAGAGTCTGCGGACTGAGTTCGTGACATATCGGCGTTACGTGCCTCGCGCATGAGGTTAAGCGAGCGAAGGGCAGTCCATAAGGCGTGCTCTATCTCACTCTTTCGGGAATCTCCCCTATTCCCCCTCTCGGTCTACGACCGTGCGGAGAATAATTGCATCAGGGGCGGGTGACGGCTCGGAAAAAGGGGAGCGCACGAGGTTAGGCGTGCGCCCATCACGCGGGTGTCGCACTGATTTTTCCGCGAGCTGAGGTTTTTCCGTCTGCACCGACCGGAAAACGAAGGGAAGACCTCGACTGAAAAAATTTTAATCAGATTGGGCTTCTCTTTAACACCCCCGCGCTTCTTCCGTAACCACACCCTCCAGTTCGCTGCTCATGTGGTTGCCTAGAGATTCGACACCCTATTTTTTTCTAGCGAGAGCTAGCATTTTATTGTTCCATTGGATCGGATTTGAAGCGGCACGAAATATTTTTTACCTTAAATCATTCGGCATGTCAATCGAGAACAATGAATGAAAAATGAATTAAATGTGGCTGTTTTTGCTGCCGGACAAGTTCTCATTAACAACTTCCTTGTCAGATTTTTTGTATATGTTGGAAACGGTTAAATGCATATTTTTTACTTGTTAGTATAAAAAGAAACTTCGCACTTTTCCAGAGGGACTTAAATTCGCGACCGGTTTTGTAAGCGTACTTACATATTTAAGTCCCTGTAGAAAAGTACGAAGTTTCTCTTTATTCTGCGATGTCTTTCCACGAAGTCACGCCTTCGAATATAGATATAATGTTACTTGTTAATTTGTGATCTTATACATAACTAGAAACGGTGAGATTTTTTCCTTTTGGACAGACATTTAAAATAATATTTCATTTGAAAATAAAATCTACGGAGGTGGCCGTATTATTTGTGGAAATTCATTATATAACTCAGACATTTACTTTTTCCACTAAATTTTTTATTCTTCTACGAGATATCTCGGGTGCGTCTGGGAAGCGGATGAGCGAGATTCGGATTTTTTCATTACAAGATGCTGCCGTGTTATATTTCACGAAGAAAAACAAAAAACAGGCATTTATAAATACATCATCAGGTGATGATGACCCAAGTAGTCGAAACCATGGTCGTAGAATAAACTTTCTATAGTAAAGGTAAAAGTCTGTTTTTCATTTTTCTTCGTGATTTTTCTTCATTACCGCCAAGTCTTAGGACAAGTTATATAGAGCAGTAAATGAAGGGATGATTCATATTCAGGAAGGATTTTTGCTCATCGACCGAACTCGTCAAGGTTAATGTCTACTCACAATTGATGGCGAAACTACCTCAACACTTGCCCCATTCTCGATTTTCTTATCGCCGAAGAGCGTTTAAAAGTAAAAGTTTTATAGCCAGAACATCACCACCTCTCAAATATGGGGTTTTATCTTATGGATGCGATTTATCGCTTGCGAAAGGTCGTTAAGTATTCAGAAATTGTGTCGACATCTCCAGGATACTCGATTGGAGATAAAATTGCCCCGCGGGCACGTGAAGGAAATTTTACAGCACAGCTAAAAATTAATATAATAATGTGTTTCGGTGCAACAGGAACTAAACAGTGGGTCTGTCTTAAGCTGAGTCAGAGTCGAAACTGAAGTAAGGTATTTAATAGTAAAAATAATAACAATAATAATAAAAATAATAATCTAAATGAAGAGCTAATAATTTGGGTATGACGTATTCGTTATTCAGGCGGATCCCATGTTCGCTCTTCAAGCTGAGAAAGCCCGTAATGGCACGGCACACATGGGCCCACATCCAGCGAATGTATATAACATCATTCGAGATAAAAGTGATTTCGGCAAAAGTAAGAGGGCCCAAATGAGAAGCTTTGATGACGACCGAATTTATTTAAGATGTGCCTTGGACAGCAAACAGCAATTAGCTACCGGCTTGGAGCAATTACGTCATCAGGAGGCGGACATTCTCGGAGCTGCGTACACAAAGAAAATGAAAAGTCGTTCCAAGAAGTCCCTCCGTGAGTTTGATCCTCGGCGAGAAAGCCCTTTTGCGCTATGGGGCTATTTGTTAAATGGAGTTTGAGAGGTGATGTTTTAGGACATCGATTGCCGACGGTGGCTGCATTCGATTGGTGGAGAGAATGGAGAGCACCGCGCCTCGCCCTATCTGCTCCCTCCAAGGAGATCGATTCAACACTTCTGGAGCAGTTGTGCTCCTCTCTGCATCCCCGAATCGCTCTGGCGGATTGTGACGTCAACGGTATTTCTACTTAGAAAGTTGATTAGCTCAAACATATCGACTGGTATTTTAGAAATCGATCGCTTTAGTTCCACGAGTTACTGTGCGCAATGAATGCCACACCCGATCCCTTCAACAAAAAAATCGTAGGAATATATAATGGTATCCGAAACGTTTCATAAAGAGGTGATGTTTGCAATCCAATGGCGGAAGTCTTAAAGAGTTAACCATAGGAGATTTCCAAAATTTTCTTTCGAATTCGACTTTAATTGTTAAAATATACCGTTAAGGCTAAAATGATCATAATTTATCAATGAATTATTATTAAATGAATGAATTATTATTATTAAATGAATTAATTTCCTTTTGATGTATTTTATAAAATTTTTGACAGTTCTCTCAATCAGAACTTCATGCTGGGGAGTAGTTACCACCTTTAATACTCCATGTATCCTCTACTGGTGCAATTCATCAATAATTTTCTGCAGCACTTACGTTCAAGGATGTCAAATTTTGACTACGCCATAGTTCATGATCATTTTATACCAATTTTCATCGGCTTTCCACAGATTGATAACGGATAGTTAAAATTCAATGCATTGAACCAGTGACTCGCCTCCTTTCTCAAGCATGGAAATGATATCTATTGAAAGTGCCACCAGTAAAGTTGATGTCTGTTATCCTCGAAACATTCCTCGTACCATCATCCCTTTAAGATTTTAAATTTTTTGTAAACTCATGTTATTGGCACAGATGATGATGAAAGTTTCACCTTAATTTTATTTGCGTTGATTTGAAGTTAAGAAAGCCACTCTATTTGCTTGTTACTGCTCAATTTTCTCTCTCCAGTCAGTACTTTCGTCATGTTGCCTGACGAAGTAAGTTTGAGTGGTATTCATGCGGAATGTATACTATAATTTTAAATCAGGAATAGATTGCAGTCGTATTAAAGTATCATCAGTGTAAGTGATCTAGAATCACCTAGAGAACGGACCCACTGGTTGAGGACGTCAGCAATCGTTGGTTCTTTTTAATTCTTCGCTGATATATATCTCTCTCTCTCTCTTTAAGTTACAATAGAAGAATTACTATTGTTTTAAAAAAAAAGTATCATAACCCAATAGGTTCCCGCCAAAGCATACTAGGTTTTTCGATGTAATTGTTGTTATAATAATAGTAATAACAACAATAATTTTAATCGTCTTTATTTGGGCGAGATCGAGACTTAAAGTTCCTCTTCCAGCTAACCCATAGTGTAATATGTATTAATGTTCAGCAATGTAAATGAATGTTACAGCAAAACAAACGGCAATGTAAAGCAAAAAAGAGAATGATTGAACCTACCTGAATGCAACTCAAGCAAAAGGAACCAAGCGCAGTAGTATTTCTAGATCTCCTCACAGAATTGACCCAAAAATTAAGAACGAATTCTTAGAGAGAGATAATACGATCCTTACACATTCAAAAATAACTCTCACTCAAAAAAATCTTCGGAGTACACTAACGCCATTATAATCACAGACGCAAAGAAACTCGAATACCCTGACTACCAATGAAAATTTACTCATAGTTATGACAGAGTATTTAATTACTTAATATCATGGGCAGGGAATATTTTTTGATACGTTTTAAAATAATTTACCAATTCATTCGTCATTTAAACAACATAAACTATACAATATAATCTGTTTACTACAAATCATTAAATTTAATCGAGGGTAGGAGCGATATAGAACTAACTACCAAACGAAACTAGCCGTGATTTCTATGTTTTTGGTTAGTGGTGTTCTGCAGTGTTTGTTTATTAAATGGGATCTAGTATCCTGGGGAAAAATGTTTCCTGTTTTTTATTTTTCCTACCTCCATGGAATACCACAAAGTTACTCGTCAGTCAGTTGAATTTATTTTTAAGGAATAATAGGGGTGAAAAATAGCGACATGACTGGGATTCGAACTGAGGTCTCCTACTTTCCGGGAAAGTATTCTAACCACTGAACTACATTCTTTGGGAATGCTCGTTTTTTGGAATTTAGTGATTAGATTAGTTGTCAGTGGTTAGAAAACCTGCCCGAAAGGGGGGAGACCTGTGTTCGAGTCCCAGTCATTTCGCTATTTTTCACACCTGGTATTTCTTAGGATTCAGCCGTACGTAGTAATTTACCTATCCTTCATCATTTAGAGTTTATATTTAATTTAATCGAGCTATTCATTAATTAGTTAACGAAGTATCGGATTAGTTTTGAGTCGTAAAACGCATCGTGAAGACGGCTCTATCTAGAAAGTCGGCTGAGATATTACTGCAATGTATTTCGTCACATTTAATTCAATAGCCCTATCTTTTTCGGTCAAGTTTCGCAATTAAAAGCAGTTTGGAGAATCATAGAATGGAGATTTCAATGAGCGATCTTTGGAGAGGAAGAATAAATAGGCAACGTGAGAATAGAAATATGTCGTTACTCCGGCGAGTTACGATTCCACGTGGAATTATTCGGAAGCGTTATCTAAACTCGTATGTGCAGAAACTTGATCATAAAGGAGCCGTGATGTACGTGTCAAGAGTTTCTTCTTAGAAATATGAAATCATCAGCGCATAACAAAGCTGAGTGAGGTCCCGATAAAAAGTTCTATACGGAGGGCTTCATTTATGTACTGCTTTACAGCTTTTCAGTCTGAATAAACCTAATCAAGTTTTAGCAAGCTGAGACAGTAGTTACTATTAGAGGGAACGACTGCGAAATTTAAAAATTCGCTACTCAATGAGGTATACCTCAAGTCATTTGTGTGCGACTACCAGAAAAGGAAGACATTTCTGGTAAAAATAAAAAATATAATGAATTACTTCAACCTTCTATTCGTGGAACCTTCTCATATTATTCATGGTAAATAAAAAGAAGTAAATATTCCGGTTTCCAGAAAAAAGTTTTACTGAAAACTGTTGATTAGTTTCAACGCATTAGCGTCATTCTCTAGTCTTAGAAAATCTTAATTTTATCTTTAGTGAAGATTTTCTGTGATTTGAATATGACGCTAATGCGTTGAAACTAATCGTCAGTTTTTAATAATACTTCTTTGTGGCAACCGGAATATGTAGTTCTTTTTTTCCATTTCGAATAAAAATTTTAAAAATAATTCAACGACATATAAGTGCTCACAAGAAGAGCGATTCGCGCCGACAAATTGAAAGATATTCAGCTACTGCTGTTATGAAAATAAATAAAAAATAATGTCTTTATTTTATAATAATAAGTATCATTCGATAGGAAGATAGGAATTTGTCATTCAAAGAGATAGGAATCTATCATTCATGCTGATTGGTAAAATCCCAAAAGGTACTACTTATAACTTCTCTGGAAATAATATCATTATTAATCGCATGAACTTGTCGCTGTTGGTTGGTAATTTGGTCAGAGTATTCTGTTCTTCAATAGCCATAATTTATCACTGTTGGCTTCACCAAAAGGAGAAAGCTAATTTAAATCTATTTTCTACATTGGTATAAAGGAATCAAAATGAAGTTTTGTGAAACACAAACATGCTTGCAGTTATTCCGGAAGTCGAATAATTTATCTAGTGCTTGTCTCCACGTTTGTGAAGTTTTGAAATGAACAAGTCAGTAATTGGTTAATGTAAAACGCATTAATACAAACTGCTGACAACATCTGTTTAGAAGCAGTCGAGTTTTAGGAATAGAGTTTCTTAAAGTTCAACCTCATAAACAACGAGATTTTCTGAACGCAAGATTCAGTTTAAGAATTCTATGTTTCTAAAAAACAGGGTTTTTATTTATTATTATTACTATATTATATTACTATTTATATCTTTATTATTTATTTCTTGACCAGGCATAAAAATATGGTGAGCATTTCAACTCTAAATTTCCCTAGATCCGATATTGAAGTGCTGTACTATCTCGTTTTGCCAAATAAAAAAAATCGCCGATTACGTAATAGAAGTTGGTAGAATTCTAGAGGTATTCTGGCAATGTAAAGTTGCAATAAAAACGTTTTAAAACATTTCAATCCCTTCGTCAAAACTCGTTTTTAAACAACTCTATGTGCACTTACGTAGAAATAAAATAGTTGTTCTATTTAGTGTACGGAGGGAGAACGTGGTGGATTTATTATCACCTGATACGTTTTTGGTTCGGTCACTTGCCATAATTGCGTTGATGACGCTGTAAAAATTAACTCTTTACATGAATTACGAAATGTATCATTGGATATTTACAACGCTTATCGTTGCAGCTTTTAGAAACTTCCGTTGGCGTCTCGCACTATGTAACCACTTTAGTTTTCTCGTAATTTCGTTTTGTAACTCTTAACGTTCTTTGGCACTGCTCGAAGCTTGTAAAATGATCGCAGAGGGCATTCGGGAACTGAATTCGTCCTTCATTACCTTTTGATGGACCGTATTTCTCCAAAACATCCTCTTTTGCTTCACCGAAAGCGACGCCGCTCACCGCTTTTTCACCCCCGAAAAGGGTGTTCACAAGATGGCGCGTCCGCCGCTTAGGATTATTCATTTTCATTGCACTGAATAAAGCACTTTTTGCCGCTGAGCGAGATTTGGCATAACGTCCGCGCAAAAGACGGGTCGATCGGCGTCGGCGGACGTTTGATTTATGGAATATGGGGGGGTCGCTTAATCCCGGCCGCTCTAATCCGTGTTTACTCATTGGCTCGCGCCCATAAAGTGCGAATCGTATGCGACCGAATGCTGTCGGTCGGCAAGCAATGCACATGCAATTATGATGAAAGGGAAGTGGCACGGCACTTCAACAGATTGGGCCTACAGCAGTGGTCTCACGAATGTTAACTATTAAAACTTCGAGTGCGTCTGTAGAATGCTCGGCATTTGCGGTCTCTGCCATTTTCAGAGAGGATCCGGCCTTTCAGAATGAGAAGAACACTCGTTAAAACCGCATAACAGAACATATAGGCGCTGAAAGTACAAACTGACGATTGAAATTGCCAAATAAGGTGCGGAAACAAGAATGCAATGGCAAATGGCAATGCATATGATTAACACAAAATTAGCGAGTCTTTAAAGTTTCATAGGTACACAAAAGTTTAAATTTCCCGCTTTTTTAATGAGATTGATTTGAATTTCGAATTATAAAACCGGGCTGATTATGTACTAATACACAAATTTCGTTCCTATCGAATGTGGAAGCGATAACTTATTTTCTTATATGTTTTACCGATTTGAGACCCTTATTTCTGTTGTAAAGTACCAGGTTTTATGAAAAATCCTCAAAGATAAAATCAGTTAATGATCTCTTGACGACAGAAACGAAAACAGACATTTCGCTAAGGATAACAATAATAACTTATTAGGCGAATTTTAGTCTTGAGAGACCATTCTTACAATTAACCTTTTTCAGATACGGATCACTTCGGAACTTTCCGCTAACCAATTAAATCTGATGTGATCAAGCTCAACTTTGTGGAAGGGAGCCGTAAAAAATAAGACAAAAACTAAGTCACTAAGTGTTTCTGTCCTATTTAGCTTTGGCACTAACCAAGATTCGAACCCGGAACCCCAGCGTTGATGGTCTTGCACGGAAATCACTACGCCACCGAGGCCGAGCATCTTATCAGCAACGACATGCGTAGTGGGTGACGTAGAAAAGAACAAAAATATACTACAAGCAAATGATAGAATAAATTTGAAAGATCCCTTTGTTCTATGCGCATAAAATGTTCCGCTTTTTGCTGCTGTTTCAGTTAACTTTCTGTTAAAAATATTGATTGCGCGCTTGTCATTATAACCTGTGACTGTTTCTGATCACCGACAGGTTAGTTCGGAGAGTATTTCTGGATCCTCTTTTCCTCGATACTTCCAGTCTTGACGACACACTAAACGTTCTAGGTCGCGTTAATCCTAACCAGCGCTTATCCTCAGTACAGGAGCACTGCTTCTGGAGGATCCTCGAAACCTCTCTCATGTTTCCCAGACTTCGTACGAGACATAAACTCAAATGTTTTTTTTTCCGCTTCACTCCGATTCCGACGCTTTTGTTGTGGGCGCGGCGTTGCTCTGCTCCAAGTGGAGACGCTCACGAGTGTCCACGGAGGACGCGTCTCCCTTTCCCCTCTTTGTCAACGGGTGACAAGTGCGGTCGGGCGATCTTGTGTGTCCAGCTGGTGGTGAGTGGAAAGATTACGTTGGCGTAAACGCCGTCGCGTTGAGGACGCCCTCCGATGCAGTCGGAGACAGCGTCGCGGGACTCCCCTCTCCATAAACACTCGGGGAAATCTGAAAATCGTACACGGGGTCCCAACGTAGCCATTACCAGGATTGCCACGGATCTTCGCCTCTCGGGATTAGTGACGGGGAGAGGGGGAGGGAGGAATGTCGCGGGGCAGAGTACACGTGCTATACAACCACTCGACCTCCACGCTCGGAAAACAAAGCGCACTCCGAGAATCCCTGCCTCGGTTCCCCTATTCACTTAGCCACCCATCTTTATATCTCGCCACCAGCCACCCTCGCTTCCCTGAAATCTCGGCATACACTTCTCGGGCTGTCTTTGCTTCACTTGAAAATCAAAGGGAATTTTCCTCCTCCTGAGATCCTCAGTAAGGATTGTTCCATCCGCAGGTAGGAGTAAAATTTCGGAGTGCTTCCTTCTAACTCTGTACGTTTCCCATTACCAGATGATTCAATTATAATCAATCGATTACCTTTCTGGAACGGGAGATTTTAGACGTTTTGCTTACATTCACTCACTGATTTATAGTAAGCGATCTGAACGGGGTATCTCCTGGAAACATCCACCCTATTATTACGATCGACTATAAATATATTTTATACTTTACATTTACATTAGTTCCTGCCAAGCCGCCGTATGGCAGGGGGTGTGAATACACCGAACCTATTTATAAGTCACCCGATTGGCGTTCCTAATGCTATCAGGAAAAAGAGACCAGTAACAGCTATCTGTTCTCGCTATAATCTCGCGAAATCCCTTTGTTGCGTGGTTGCGGAAATTGCGGATTACTTCTTTGTAAATAATAGGCAAGTCCATCTATCACGCCCATATATGTAGAGCTCTTTTCAGGCGTAAATACTCTCTTAAAAGCCGGATGAATATCCCTAAAAGTGGCTTTCGTAAAGATGAAATTACTGCACGAAATCTTAACGATAGAAACGAAAACAGACATCTAGCTAAGCATCAGACTATCAATAACGACAAAAACAGAAGAGAACAGATAATACGCCATGAAAAAAATAAGAAATAAATTTGAAAGATCCCTTTCTTTCATGAGCGTAAAATATACCGCATTGGGTCTCCGTTTCAACTGATTTTCCGTAAAAATATCAATTGTGCGCATATAGCCAAAGAATATCAATGCAATAAGATGATTACTTATATCTCCGAGGTAATGTCCGGTAGAAAATAAAACATCGGCTAAAGATCACGTAGAGAAGATCACTTTAGGGAGGGAATGTTTCGCCGATCTCCCGTACTGTCATTATTTCTTAAAATTCTAAATGGATCATTTGATCATTCAACAGATTTACTTTATCTGACCAGATATCCTTCATTCACTGTCCTACACATGTTACTCACTTCTTTTCATCTAATTTCCAATCAAATGAATATCTTTTAAACAGCTTATAGGATAAAATTATAGCTTCATCTTATGAGACAATTGGAACTTAGTATCGACGCTGAGATAATACCATACTGTCAGAATGGCTTTCTAAGACTGATATTCCCCGAAATAAATACGTGATTATTATTATTTTGATGCATAACTGGAAGAAATTGCATACTGCGGAGTATGGCGTATAAAAGTAGATCTTTCGGAAGAGGGAGAGGAAATTGAACAGATTTGTTCGGATACGTTTTCGATATCGAAATAGATGAAACCGGTCAAATGTCGATTATTCTGGTATTTATGAGATGAAATTCAAGGGACCTTTTGTTTACATTCAGATACGTTGGGCGATGTGTCAGTAGCACCTTTTCAAAGCGACAAAATATTTCATTCGTTAAGATTGGATTCGATCGCCGCCTTCAGAAGCGTACACCGTTTTCGACCCGGGAACTAGAGAGGAATTGTTTTTTTGAAGGCGGTGCCACATTATCCTTCAATCTGATAGCAATCCCGCAGTGCTGCTACTACAAGACCAAAGACACCCTTTTTCCAGCCTTGGTTCGCGTCGACGTCGCACACGCTCCGATTGTAATTAATTGGAACCGAGCAATACGTCGACCCTCTTCCCCGGATGTTCAACAAGACCGCTCCCGCGCGTCCGTAACGGGAACTCCCGTTCCCTCAGTCCTTCCCTCCGTGGTGGGCTTGCAGTGTACCCTCCAGGGGGTTGAGGATTTGCTCGCCCAGTGGGGGTGTGGTTGTTGTGGCTGCGGGTGGTGCGTGGGAATCAGAGAAGTGTGGACGGCTCTCTCTTTTGGGGAAAACCCAGCCTAGGAAAGGTCCTCATCCCTCCCGGATTCTAATCCGCTCCCAAATGCGATGCTTCCTAATGGGCAAAAGTCAGAAGTGCTAGGGAGCTCCTGTTAGCGCATTCATTCGGAAAAGTGCTCGTCTCACCCACCTCGGCAAAAAAAATACAAGTTGGTCTGAAAATCAAAAGTGAACGTCGCTTGAATAGTAGTATGCTTTTATAGACAACCTAAAGACTTAGACTATGATGGATTCTGCAAGATCGAAACCGGTCGATTATAAAAAACTTGCGAAAAATACAAAGATCGGTTTACTTACCTTATTTAGTATCGGTATTCTCACTTCGGAATCTATGCAATAGGCGACAGTTATAGGACATCGATTGTCATAAATTCGCAGACGTGTATAACTAATCGAGTACTTAGGCTTGCGAAAGCTTGTTTGAGTAATGCTTATTAACTACCTTTCTCCTTAGCAACGAAAAACGCATGGTTCACATGTTAGATACAGAAATGAAAGAGAAAAAGTCTGCCGTAGCCGAACCCGGGGTTCCTGGGTTCGATTCTCGGACTCTCCGGTGGGATGCTCTGACCTCTACGATATCTCCTTCAATTTCATGGGCTACGATGACACGGTGTGCTATGGAGGGAGACCCGGGTTAGATTCCCGGCTACGGCAGACTTTTTTTCTTTCATTTTTGTATCTACTTTCTCTTAAAAACTATTTTCTTTCACCAAGGAAATAATATTCACGTCGTAGCAAATTAGCGATAGTCTTGATTGAAATTCGCCTTCATTAAAGTTTATTTCATTTCTTCCGAGTGATAATCATATACGTCGATGGAAAATAAGTCAGCGCATTATAATGCAGTAGTATTACGGTATCTTTTGGGGGCATTGATCATTTTCGAAGTTTGATATTTTCAGTAACGGGATTTGGGGATTTATCTTTACTTAACGAAGCTATTTCTATTGTAAAAGTTTTTAAGCGTTCAAGAGGATTAGCTAAGGAAACCAAATCAATTTTTTCTCAATCGATATATCCTACGGTATGAACAGAATTACTTTACAATGTTCCTGCTTCGTTGCAACTCAGAATACACAGATTATTCGACATGTTTGAGGTCCCGTAATTTCGAGTTAGCAGTCCCGATGCTCACAGAAACACAAACGACAACCATTTTGTGTTTATTGCCAGCGAAAGTCTCAAAAGCATTTATTAGGGAAAGATGGGTTCCAGTTCTTACATTAGACGTAATGTACCGGTGCCTGAATATACAGGAAGTTCATATTGACTTCTGGAGAGTATGAAAACAAACAGAAGGTAACAAAGAAAGAAAAACTTGAGTGAGAGAGAGAGCAAGAATGAAGAGAAAAGCAAACTTCTGATGAATGAATTAGCGGGAAAGCATATGGTGTTTGATATTGAGATGTTTGTGATGGGTGTAGTGAAATGTGAAAGAAAAAGAGGAAGGATTTGGCCATTTTTTATAATTCGAAGTCGGTTTACTTTTGTTTTTAAACTATTCGAGTTCCTACGAGCAGTGCAAAGTTCCGGCGATGCTCTATTGGGGAAACCGTCATTTTCAATACAGGAACGGAGTGCATAGTTTCATCGTTGGTAAATAATTCTATAAATAGAAAATGAGCTGACGCTGAAAGCCGCAACAAAACAAACAGTACTGTAATGTTATTTCACAGCAGAGGAAAAATATTCTTTTGTGTTGTTACCGTTAGTTACATTCTAATCTCTACAATGATTAAAATACCGTATATTATTAACTATACACTCTTGTATCTTATTATACAGCGAGAATCTTTCATAAGGTAACAACTAAATTGTAGAAAACCGTATTCTATGGAATTATCCAACGTAAGTTCTTTAGCCAAGCCAAAGCTATATGCCCCTGAAAAACAACTCTCACATAACTCTACTAAACGTCTCTTTGAGTCAAATTTTGATAATTCTTTTTATTTTCCCATTGAGTCATGAACATGAAAAATGTCTGACAGGACTGGAGCTCGAACACGGATCTTCAACTTTCCGGGTGACGGCTATAGCCAATTGAGTTATCGTGACAGAACAATAAGACATGCCGATTGGGACACTTTGGGGACAAGTCGTTTTGGCACGGTAGCTCAATTGGCCTGAGAAGTCCCCCTGAAAGCGTAGAACCCGGTTTCGAATCTCGGTCCTCTCTTTTCATATCCGTTTCTCCTTGTGAATATTCCTAGGCGGACACCCTAATGTGAAATGTTAGTAACCTTTCTCCTTTTTCCAACTGTTTTTATTTTCGACTGTATTTAGGCGAGATTCGTGCTTCACAACTAAAAAGAAAGCAAGGTGAAGGCTGTTTTGATTTGGCTGCACCGCGAAATTACGAGACACATGATCTAGGTTTCGATACCTAGCCTTATCATTAGGTCACCTAAAATTAATTTCACGGAGAAAACGCTAGAAGTGGAGTTTCTGCCATAATTTCCGGTGCACTTACTATGGGTCACGTTTAGAGTCGGCGTTAGGTGTTAAGGGTCCTAATGGAATACTTCCTGTAATACTTATTGCAATCCTCCTTACTTACCACGTAGAGAATCAGATATACCCGAATGAAAATTCGAAACCATTGTCATAATCCTCTTTAATCATAGTTTGTAGCGAAATTCTTCAAATATAAATTAATAAATAACGCCTTTATTTTGGGCGAGATTGAGATTTTAGATCTCCCCTTCCATCTAATTCGTGTTAAAAAGTATGGAATGTTTTAACGATTTTCAAGCGCATTTGGTTTTGTGAAGAGTCAATACTCTCAAAAGATCTCAAGCTAAAATTAGTTGGTGAAAAATTTTTCTTAGCATACAATGAGGAATCAAAAACATGCAGAGCTAGGAAGTATAACAGGTGTGTCCATAGAGTAATCATAAGCTTACTATAAGCTTGCTTGCGTAACAAAGGAAGGAATACTTGAAAAGATATTGTGAAGTAAATGCAAATAAAAGTAAAAATTAATATTAAATTAAGGAAAGAAGAAGAAAATCAAGGATTGTTCTCCATCACCTTTCAGTTCCTTAGACAAAGGCTATTAGTAGGTGCCATTTTTTAAAGATTGAGAAATCAAGCAACATCATGTAGTTTCAAGTCTTATTTAAATAGATGGCACATGTATGATGTACCGCTGATGGTTGAGTTAAATTGACTGAGGAATACTCCATAAACCTAAAAGAGTTCATTTCTATACGGAATTGTTTATCGATGATAGTTTCTTCAGAACAGAAAGAGAATCTAAGTTAGTCCTAAGCCCTTAGTTGAGAGGCTTAGAAAATGGAAAACATTAAAGTTGGGGTTTGGAATACAGGGAATTATAGTGTCGCCGTCCTCGCCATTCGTAAATCAAGCACTCACATTTTGAAAATATTTATTTTCCCATTTATAATGGAATACCACCAAATCTCGCTAGAGAAGATTAATCATATTTTAAGCGTATTTCATGATATACAATATCGCAGCATAAAAGCCAGCATCATACAGCACCACTCAGTGCAAACACATGCCAACATATCTAAAAATACCACTGAATTTACATTTCGTGCGGACGCTTGCAGACGATTTTTGAAAAGCAAGGACAACGACAACGTTAATCTATATACTCCAAAACTCTACATCTCGAATTTCCAACTTCATAGCGTGATTCGATAATTTCATGCAACGAGAGCTTTTCATCTTCCTCCATGACCTCAATTCCACTTCCATTCCTCAAGAATATTAACCTGTAGAATTCCTCCGCGAGGGTAATCGTGTTCCTTTATGACGGAAGAGACGTCGCGTCGTGATTTGAGTCTCATCTCTGGTGTGTAGTGGAGCGTGGAGATATGGGGGGCGGGATGGAGCGGAGCGTGGAAAGTGGGAGTGGGGAAGGGAAGTGGGAGTAGAGAACATTCCTCTCTCGAGGCCGTCGGACGCCTGCGCATCCAGCGTAAGTACCCGTCCACAAAATGGCGGCGTGGCGGGAGTTTTCACGCCGCCGCCGCGGTTCACCTCACCCAAGCCGCCTTCCGGGCGGTAGCTCCGGGTTTGACTCCGTCCGTCAACATCCGAGGTAGGAAAGGAAGGCGACGTCGACCATAAATTAGAGCTGATCCGCTAGGGGGGAGAGAACCCCGCATTCCAGGCGGGTGCCACGCCTCTTCCCACCCACAGCTGCATTAGCCGTTATTTATGCCGTCGTTCGTCCAGGAACAAACGAGGATGTGTTTGGGTAGTCGAGGATTCGCCATCGGAAGGGCGACGCAGCTGCGGACTCGGCAGCGCTAGGTCGCGGGGAAGTTTCCCACCTTCCGCCGTCCCCCTCTGCACCCTTTTCCATTCCTTTACTACCTCGCGGAGGAGGAAGGAGTTGGGGGAGCGGGAATGGCTCGGAAGATGAAGAGTAGCGTGAACAAGTTGGAAAAGAGAGGGGAAATTCAGTGGGGGAACTGGGTAAGGATGGAAACGAAAGAGGGAAGGATGGCGTGGAAAGGAAAGGATGGGAGAACGGTTGCAGCGGGAACTCAAAGGAAAACGTGAAGAGTTGCCACAAGAGGGCGATAAGTGGGAAAGAGGAAAGAGACGAAAATATCAGAAATGAGCCGTGAGAATTGACAGAAATAATGATAATAGTTATAATAATAATATTATATTTTTTTTGAAATGGAAGAATGTTGGGAATAAGAGAATTTCAATACTAAAAGAGGAGGAATAAAACAACATGGAAAGCATGTGGGGCAAAGAAGAGTCGTGAAGAGAACGAGGGAGTAACAGTCGCGGACCGTAAAGCAAGGCGTAGAAGAAAGGAAAGAGGGGGTCAGCGATTCAATTTCATTCATTAGGTGAATGATAGATCGTATTCGGGAAAACGTGAAAATTACGCGGGATAAAGCCGGAGAAAGAAAAACAGAGAAGGAGATGTGGTAGAAGAAAACAAGCCGCTCTTTTGTCCTGCGGCATTAGCATAGGGCCTTTGAAGTCCTCTGTGAGAGTCTCAAAGATCACGAGCACTGAAAGGGAGATCGTAAATAGAGGAATTAGACACTATGCCTAAAAAGGCAGCCGTATAGCCGAGTGGGTAGTATTTTCGTCCTTCGCACGTGATTTCTTTTGTCTGCATTGACTGCTTGGTCGATACCTTAGCTTTTGCTATTTGAGAAACCCATGTCCGCCCGGCACTAAATTCATGAAATATTTTTCAAGATTATGTAAAATAATAATAATCGAGACCATTCTTAAAATTATCCTTTTAATAATAACAATAACTTCTTTGATGGAAACAGGAAGATATTCCTAATTATATCTGTTATAATAATAATAATAATTATTATTATTTCTTATGTTTATTATAATTAATCGTTATCTATTATTATTAATTGTTATTGTTAACGATTATTATTATCATTAACGAGCAAATATAACCATTCCCTAACCAGAAAATTCCGACTCGCCGGGACTCGATCCCGGGACTTTGAAATCGGAATGCTAGCACGCTAATCACACAAAGCCAGAACTAGAATTCGAGTATCTGTGCTGCAAATCCAGCATGCAACCGAGACTCGAAAATTAAATTGTACGTAGACGTATGAAATATGGCGTATAATTAAGTCAAACGTCGTGTAAAAACCTCTTGAAGCATCCTTAGTGAATACTGAATGTCAAATTTATGCATCGTTCTACGTCGGGAAGTGGCCATGCTGTGGGGGATTTTACAGGGAGGGCGAGAAACATGGGTTTCTGCTGTAAACTACGAGATTGACAACCGTTCACGGTGCATGGAAAAATAATTGGAGGGAGAAGAGACAGAGGGTGCAAGAGGGAGTGAAGATGGAGGGGCAGGTGCTCCTCAGTACTTAAGAGCTTAGGCGATGTGTAATTGCGCGACGAAGAGCCTTCCTCTCTCGGGGCTCACTTCACTCCCTCTCAGAGAAAGGAATCCCACATGATGAGATCCCCAGGACAGGGATGCGGCCCTCCCTCTCCCCGCTTTCTGCACCATTCGCTCTTTCGCCTTCCTCCTCCCACGCTCATTCTTCTCCTATCTCCCTCTATCTTCTTTTTTATCTTTACCCCTCCTTCCTCCTCTTAGCCTTCTCAAAGCATCCGAGAGAATGCGGTGCCAATGAACTTACCCTAATATTCATCTTTTTAACTCTCCGCATTCGCCGATGAAAGTTCTCACGACGGATGCTATTCTGATTCATAATAAGGAGACCAAAAATGAGCATTGTAAGAAAATTAGTGAATGATAGGTGGCCCTTAAGAATGAAGATGAAGGTTTTCGTTATAATGAATATGATAAGGTCTAACTTCGTGGAAGGCCATCACTAATGAAATAAAGAAAACGTAGTGATCTGGCAGAGAATATTTTATATTTAGTGACTATTTTCACCGACGACCCAGCATTATCAAGCAAGAAAATTCGCAAAATACTGTGCTTATCCCAACCCATCACCTTTGTCCTCCCTTGTTTACATAATAATTCCCCTTCCAACTTCCCCACCCATTCCCTCCCAAACAACCCCCTTCTCCTGCTCCTTCCTCATATATATAGGCACA
The DNA here is from genome assembly GCA_000376725.2 of Ladona fulva. Classification (NCBI taxonomy): domain Eukaryota; kingdom Metazoa; phylum Arthropoda; class Insecta; order Odonata; family Libellulidae; genus Ladona; species Ladona fulva. The sequence continues at coordinate 989,670 of KZ308444.1, forward strand.
ATATTTTGTAAATTTCCTTGATAATGCTGCCTCGCCGGCGAAACTAGTCGCTAAAAGAAAAATATTCTGTGGAAGATTACAAAGTTTTATTTTATTCATTAGGTTTTCGGTAGATTCAGATGCTCTAGAATTCTATGATCGTGACAGCTACCACAGATTTTGAACGCTTTATTATATGGCAACATTAAGGATGGCGCTTCGACAGCGAAGGTCGTGTCGCAACATAACCAGAGTGTATATAAATGTGAAAAATGTTTGTCAAAAATTAAATTATATTTAATACTTACATACATTATACTTTGAATTTTATGTTTTATACGTTGTAATTAAGAATTATCTTTCCTTGTGTTAATCGGAGTAATTTTGCTTCAGCGAGGAATTTCAAGACTGTCTATTTCCCTCTTACAGTTAACCCATTTAATTTTAATAAAAGTCACTGGATACATTTAGAGAAAGCTCGCTCAGAGATGATGTAGCCGATATAATGCGTCCACATAGTTATATATGCCGTTCTGATACTACGATAAAGATCAGGGAAATAGATGCTAGAACGAATCGATTCAAGAACGCATTTTTTCCGCGAAAGTAATCGATTAGGGAAATAGAATCATGGTACATGCACCTGCCACACTCCTGCCGAAAGGGGGCTTGCAGAGTACTTACATTGACATATACAAAAGTAAAGGATTTAGCAGTAAAAAAAGAGAAAATAAGGAAGAAACAATGAGTGGTAAAATAACCTAAGTCAAGAGCTTAGGAAAAAACTTCTATGGCAAAAATCACCGACAAGGGGGGGATACGAAAACCCTACGAAAAAGTGTATCAAGACGGGGAATCGAACCCGGACGAATGTTGTTAGCAATGATCCTACTTGCCACGGAGCACATTCTCACACGGAAGTTGTCCCGCAAAATTCTAACTCTAAATTCGAAATTTTCAGTCATTGCAATTCTAGCACTGAGTTATTGAAACTGACTGCAAAAGTTCTTAAATTTTTGGGAAAGAAATCCGCTGGGTCAGCTCCGCTTGAAATTTTCAATTCCTTCGGGTGCTCCGCGAAATCTCAAATGGTGAGAATCACGGGAGAATAATGCGTGGCATGGGACGCTAGCTTGAGAAAGCCGCGCGTTATTGATTAAATTCCATGCGGGCACTATCGCGACTTCATAACTCCCGAATTTTCAAAGCCTTCTCTCGCTTGTCCTCCGCCAGCCACTTACCCTTCGGCCACATTTTTCATTCTCTTCCCCCTTGACCTCTCCCACTCCTTCCATCTGAGGAGGACGCGATAAGGAGATGTGGTGAGAGGGTGCAGGGGAGCAAGAAAAAGGGGGCGCGGTGGAGAGGAAGGTGCACACGCTACGCTGGTGCTCGCACTTCGTTCGGAAGCCTCTCACAACGAGAGCGCCGAACCATGAGGATCATAGTTGTCATTTCAGCGATTTTTCCGCTAAATCCAGCGACTTTTTTTTCATACGTTTAGCGATCTTTTTTCTAGAGATTTGATATTTTCCTGGTGGAAATTTTTCTCGGGTTAGCACCCAGGTAAGTTCAGACGACCGTAAAGTCGCCAACGTTTCAGCAGGTTAAAGCCCTGAAGAAGATGGCAGAGTTAGCCATTGAAACGTTGGCGACTTCATGGTCACCTGAACTTACCTGCGTGTTAACCCGAGAAAAATTTACACATCTTTTTTTTCTGTTTTAGCGACGTCTAGTACTCTATTGAGCGTGCTCTATTGATCTTCCTCGACCTACTCAAAGCATTACGTTTGAAGGAATAACAGGCCTATCCTAATAATTCGCATTTTGATGGCAAAATTGGGCATCCTCAAACAGGGTACATCCTCATCATAGATGCCATATTATTTTTGGAAGTTTCGCTAGATGGAACCTGTAAAGTAGGTAAATAGGCGCTAAACTCAGAAAAGGTATCGCTAAAAAGTAGTTGAATATAAAATAGCTTAAATTTCCTGCTATAAATGGAGTACCGCTTCAGAAATTACACAAATTAAATTTATAGTATGAATTTTGTCTTTCTACCACTGAAAGCAATACTATTCTGATTTAAAGTAGGTCAAACATGTACTGATTAGGGAAAGGTGCATTAATTTTGCACGGTAAAGCCGTGCGGCTGAATTCCAAGGAATAACAAGTGTGAAAAATAGCGACATGACTGGGACCCGAAGCCAGGTCTCCCACTTTCCGGACAGGTGTTCTAACCACTCATGTTCCAGGAATTATAGCGGGAAATATTAGCTATTTTACATTCAACTACTTTTTAGCGATACATTTTTCTGAGTTTAGCGCCTATTTACCTACTTTACATTCCATCTAGCGAAATTTGCAAAACTAAAATGACCTTTGTGATGAGGATATACCGTGTTTGAGGATGTATAAAAATTGCCTTCAAAATGCGAATTATTAAAGTAGGTCCTGTTCCAGTGTAAATAATGATTGCAAAGTCGACGCCTGAATCCATAAGAATATAAAGCATGGGTCCTGTTTCGAAGTGAAATGATATATGCTACGATTTTGGTTTGTTTTGTTGACATTGACTACGACAGTGATATTGGGCGTAAACAATCGTACCGATTATTAATGTGATGATGGTGACAGCGCGCGCGATATTGATTATAGATGTTTGTTCGGGCTACACTTGGATGAAGTCAGTCGGCTCAAACGATGGGCATTAACCATTAAAGGTCATTAAATAGGTAATTTGCACCCAAAACCCGAAAGTTTTACGGAAAATAACGTCCCGCAGTGATTTCACTTACTATTCCATATTTTGCGAGCGCCAGTCAACCGAAGTATTCGCACGTTTGCAAACTGGGCCCGCATGCGAGCGATTTCTTAAAACACGCTAGGTCTCTGCTAGCACAAGCGTAACTTGCAACGAATTGGTAACGAATCCCTGTGAGAAATTATCTGACTGTTTTAGCATAGATATCCCTTAGTAAAATGTGCATTGTGATTTTTGATCCTAATATACGTCACATTCTGGGCGTTTTCTTAGAGCTAATTGTCAATTTGTGCTGCTGAGAGTTGACAGATACAGCCAAGGTTGTGGACAGTGCGGTAGAATCCATTTCTATCGTATGTGCCATTCCATGTCACGTGGACCAGTATTAGAAAAGTGCCCCGATCGACCATCACCGATTTTCATGAAATTTTGTGTGAACATTTACTCATAATCTCAATGAACATTGGCCAAGTTTTACATCCATCTGAGTAATACTTGCTGAGATATGACATTTGTTTGACCCCCTACCACAGCTCTCTGCAGTACGAAATTGAGTTTGTATCAACTTTGAGACACGTTATCTCAGGCAATATTCTGTTGAGGAAAACAAAACCTGGTATTCTTACAGAACTATTGTAGCTCTATTACACAATATAATAAGAAAACGTTCATGACCGAATTCCATGCAGAAAATTTGAAGCAAAAACGGCCCGTTAAATTAGAGTGGTATTTAAGATCCTCTCTTATCGTAAAGTTAATAGTTTTATTTATCATCATTTCTATTATAATTAGCGCTGAGAAAGGCATCGTCAAGTGCTTTACTTACTTAAAGCCGTGTAATCATGCGACGGGAGCATACAGCATCGATACTTTCCAGCTTATCAGAAATTCGAAGTTTTGCATGGCGGAAGTAAACAATATAGCTGCCATTTTGATTTTTCAACCCTGGAAGTCATCATTATTACATTTCCGCCACCTGCTAATTAGCATTACTTATCGCCTTTCCCCGGAATTTTCTTCCTTTTAGCTTCTAAGATCTCGACTCGCTAGAAGTTGTCACTGCGGCGATGAACAGTAACGTTTCATTTGTCATTTACACCCGTCTGACGTTTACTTAATTCAAAATCCACGGTAGTGTTAAATGAGAAGCTGAATGGGCGTCATAGTTGACACTATTCCCCGAAACTTATGCAACATTGATGGAGAGGAAGTAAACTACGATTGGTCTTTCATTTCGATGAGCTTCATCAGGAGCCGTCTTCCATTTGCCATTTGGGAAAGCAGGAAAACAGGCAGTTTACCAGATATAGAAGTAGCGAAAGTGGACGCATCGTTTCAATGATATTTTCCCTTGATTACAATGAGAGTAAAAATTGTAGATTCGAAAACAGGTTATCTTCTTCTTCTTGTTTTTTCTCCACTATATTTATTCATATATTTATCAAACCGCTTTGGATGTTGAACTTCGGGATGGTTTTTAAAAAGTCAGGCATTCGCCAGCCTCAGTGGTGTAGTGATTAGCGTGTTAGTCTAGCTAAGCAGAGGTCCCGGGTTAGAATCCTGGTTAGGGCAGGGTAGATTGAGATTGTGATTTGAAAAAGGTTAATTGTAAGAGTAGATTCCTAAGACTAAAATTCCCCAATGAAGTCGATGTTATTATTATTATTCTTTTATATTTCGTTCTCGCCAAAAAGTGACGGTGTTATGGGAACGGACTGTAAAGTTCAATGCGGCAATAAATATCGCTGGTCTTCATTTAAAAATGTTCTAATTAAGTTGCAGGTATCCTGAATCACAGACTTTTGAATTAAAGTAAGTTAACTTCCTCGTTTAATTTTTCCAAACTGGCTGCCAGTGTTTTTTTGGATATAAATACCCCTTTTGTGGATATAATTGTGGGAACGATGGTTATATTTTTAGCTTCCAATGTATTTTTGTTTTTCTTACTAACTCGGAGTACTTGGCTATTTTTCTTGAGTAAGTGCTTTGAAGATTAGAGATGTGAGTTACCGCAATTTCATTTATTAAACGTTCCCGATTAATTTTATCAATGAGAATTGTATCTGGTCTATTGGCTTTAATAGTGAGGTCTGTTGTGAATTTCTATCTCAGTAAAATTGGTATTTTTTTATTTTCAAATATGTTATGTTTTATAATAATAATGATGATGATAATAACAATGACAAAAATAACAATAATTAAAAACTAAACATCCACTCAAATATTCAAAAGGCAGTCATACTTAAAACAACTTCAATAGTACGAAAGTTCCTAGGAACGCAATAGGGAGGTATTTGACTTGGTAAAGACCTGTCAAAGAACCGACATTAGTCCACAAAGTGAGATAAATCAATAATAATAATTATTATTATCGTTATATTCCATAGACAGATTCCTAAGGGTGCGGAGTATCTAAAGGCAGCCATTGCAAAATTCGTATACCTAATGTGCCACACTATATTTGGTAAGAAAGGCCCTCTTTCTGATTAACTCAAATGCTCCGCCTGCATTCACAAGCCAAGGTCAGAGCTCCAAAGTGCGGCAGTCACTCAAATACCCGCGATCCTAAATTGGACATCGATCCCGTCAAAGTTGAGAAAGCTCCCATTCTGACTTGGCTCCCAACTCGGAGGTCCTCTACCCCCGGGGAACCCTAATCCAATATGTTTAATGAGATGAAAAAGCCTCGGACGGACGTGACATGTCCTCCGTGCAACCGCTCCTCGTGTGAGTGTGTGTGGGTACGGAACACGGAAAGCGAATCGAACATTGTAAATATGACGATAAATGAAAGCGCGTTCAAGTGAATTTCGGTTGTGTTTGCAGGGAGCCGCAGTGGGGTGAGACGAAGCAGAGATGAAGGAGAAGAGCAAGAACGCTGCCCGCAGCCGACGCGAGAAGGAGAACGCGGAGTTTCTGGAGCTGGCGAAGCTGCTGCCGCTGCCGGCGGCCATAACGTCGCAGCTGGACAAGGCATCCGTCATCAGACTCACCACGTCCTACCTCAAAATGAGACACGTCTTCCCAGACGGTGAGAGCATCCCCTTTCCTCTCGGAGCACGTTCTGTTTCACATGGCTGCATTTCGTCCCCATTCGCGTCCGAAACTTAGTAGCGGGCCTCGCTGGATGTAAACATCGCTGCTGTGGTTACGGGCAAATTCTTCAAAAATCAACTTTTCGAAAATCGGCTTTTCGATTGTCAACTTTTCGAAAATCAGTTCTTCGAGGATGAATTCTTCGAAAATTAATTCTTCGAACTATCATTCCTTCGAATGAAAATTTCTTCAAAAATAGACCACCGTAAATAACTTGAAGCTATGCAAAACTTACATTAAAAATGTAATTCATTGTTTAAATCTAACGATATAAACACGATCACTCAATGAGATAATTTTAACTTTTCGTATGAGAGTTCATGAATTGAAAAATTGTTAATTCATCTACGGTGGATGTTATGTATAGAGGCAATAGACTGACTAGACGTCGAGGACAATATTAACATTGTCTTTGAACGACTTTGCTTGCGATAAACCAGATTTTTCTGTCCTCTTTATATATTTAGCATTTTTATGTAATGCTTTATTCCTTAGAAATATATGATCCAGCTTAAGCTTCCGGAAAGGAATATCAATTTTATGTTTAAACATAGTTCCGTGAAGTAAATATAAATTTCTAAACAATTCGTAATATATAACGTACAATATAAGTTCTGGATAGTTCAGTTTATTTACAGCGGTCTATTTTCGAAAAAGATTTCATTCGAAGAAATAATAGTTTATGTTACATTAGTTTAGAGTATGAAGAACTGATTTTGGAAGAATTTGTATGCTCCCGCTTCTGTACCTCGCCCAATCCTTCCGACTGCTCTTCTTCACGATTGGTTCGATCAAGCGTAGCTCAACACTTAGCCATTCGATACTCGAACAATCCGGCCTATTGCACCTAACGATCGCGGCCGTTAAAGTCTCTCGCAATCGGTTCTCAGTGACCGCTGACGACGAATCCTCGTCCTCGCCATATTGCGCCCTCTTCAGCCCATAATTCAACTGTTAAAAATTCGACGCATGTCGTGAGTAGGTGAATATTGGAACGTCAAACGAAATTTGAATACTGTAATCGGTGCAGCCTCGGAGGAATCAATGAGTTACTGTGCATCGGACGGTGTCACACACGCCTCCATTTCCCCCTTACTTCTCGTTATTATGCATGCTAAGTGTCCTACCTTTATTTACGGTGGATAGAGGTATGCGCGGTTCTTGAAATGGAAGCAAGCGTGTGTGGTTCTCTTTAAAAGATGTTCATAAAAGGTACGGTTTCCGATTATTTCGAAGAGTGGCTTGGCATGCAGCATACAGAGGTCCCGCATCGATAAGTGAAGGTTTCTTCATTACGGCCGTACTCAAAAATGTTCTTATCGCCAACTTACTAAAAGGAAGTCGGAAAGTTATTCATTTGAAAGCTCCTTGGAAGTTTCCTTGTTAATGAATCGTTATTTCATTCTAATGAACGTATCCTTTAGATTCCGCATCAAAATATAATAGGGAAGAAAAGCAATCGACAGTGGGCGTAACTCATGGATAGATATCGCTTTTATTTAGTAAAAGTTTATAAACTTTTATGCCCAGAATCATCTGTAGCAAGCAAGTAAGCAGTCCGCTCGTGCGTTATCAAAGTTAAATTCACATCCGTATTATTAGCGACCTTTTATTCGATTCCTGATTTTGTTTTCATCCTCCTTCAATCGGTTTCGAACACCTCTTCGGATGAATTCGTATTGTTTAATCCTAATTCTTCGCCATATGTTGTAAACAAGGGTAAGTACGATGTTGCAAATCGTAAACATTGAAACTTGTGACTTACAGCAAATGAGATGTAAATGACTTATTCCGATGGCATTCATAATTATGAGAAATGTCGTTCAAGGGATGGTTTTTAGATCCCTCAGCCCTCATTTCAACAAAGATTAGAAACAAGCCACGAGGAAAAAACGAAAACTGTAATCTCACTTTCTTTAAATCGTTTAAAAAATACAGAACCACGCTTCTGTTATATTGTTATAAAGCTACTTTCATTGCTCATGTCTTAGCAAACTCGACTGTTGATTCAAATTGAAGATTCTAAATTATATGTCAAACTAAACTAAATTACAAGGCTAGCTTTAGTACGCCAGTTCTCTGTCAAATAAGGTTCTGACAATCCTATTATTATTATTATTATGAACAAACTGCGGGTAGACTAAGCCTGGTGGCATTTTTACCTCTATACATATAATATTTTTACACGACAAATATCCAAAAGATAAATGACATACACACAATATCTACAGGACTATTACATTCTTACATCTATAAATAATATTTACCTGGCACCTAAGTAATACTTACATGATATAAAATGTAATTTCCTTTTACTGGATTTTTGGGTTTATGATGTTACACACAGCGTTATTTTGAATCGAATAAGTGAAAAAAAGCGTTTGGCTTGAAGAAGAAAATTTTAAAGAGGCGAAAAGACGAAAGGCGATGTGTTAGAATGCTTCAGAATTATTCATATTTGAAAAGATAAGCGGATAAACCGAGATGGAGGCTGGAGCAGACATCTTGAGCGATGGCCGATGGAGATGGAAGTCCGAAGTTGCTGTTCAATCACAGCCAACGTCACTAAAAGTCAGACATACTATGCAAACAATGAAAAAGACCTTGGGGCTTTGAGGTGGAGGCCCACAGGAGTTAGGAAGCTCATGCATGGTAGCAGATGATGCCATATCTCATCATAGGGAATTTCAACGGAAGAGTTACACGATATAGAAAGACTGCCTTGCGTTCGCCGATGGAAAATTAGATGTAATGATTTTGAAGCAATTTTGCGTTGCGATTAGAAATGACTGCATACCATCCTTCAAAGTCATTTCTCGCAGCATATACCGGTGAAATTTTACGTTAATGATGGTTGCCATTCTTTCAGGGATAAGCTCAATCTTACATACAAATCTTACTCGAACGTTCTAATCTAATCGGGCCTCATTATTAGAGCATTTTCGAGTGCATAAAATCAATATTTCACTTCCGCCTACGTACTCAGGAATCAGGGTTATGAATCGGATCATATGAAATGTCTACACCGAGGATGCAGTGAAAACGAAAAGCTTTAGACACGTCGCACTTTTTCCGCAATAAAGCTGTGATGAAGATCTTTATTTTGCACTAAATATACTGTTTAGTTGAACCTAATAATTAAGATGAAATTCGGCAAAATTGGGGTCTTTCTCACGGATGATTTTATTTTCTATTTCTAACTCCGAAACGTTCTCACCAGAGGAATAAATTTTCACTTTTCGTTTAAAAAAACTGTTACGGTAATTTTAGCCAACTCTCTGTCAGATCTTGCGCAGTTTTTATAGTTATTTCTTGCTATTTATTACGATCATTCATATAACTTGGCGTATTGCAAATAATGCGCAAAGGTCTATTACGTAAAGGTAAGGATTTATATCGCGCAATGTTTATTCTCTTGATACTCCTTAGGCTCAAGCCCTTGCAATATCTCAACATCCAACAATCCATCTTGTTACATATTTTATTATTTTTTTGAACTATCCATCTTTATTACAATTACTCCTTTATTTAAAAATCATATCTCCACACGCACTGAAAATTTCGACCGTCATTTCACTTGCGTATCTTGTCATTATTTTCCCGAAATTCTCGTTTTGCAACCTCCGATGCCATGTGGGAATGTATGGAATATTTTTAATTTGTACAAGAGAGAGGAAAATATATCTCTCATAAGCTTAAGCCTAGTCCTTTTTCGTGATTCTGGTAATGTGAAAGCTACTGATGCATTAGTGATGCTGAATACTGGCATTCTTCGCGGTCATCCTTCTTGACTGCAACGGAAAGTGTCATTTTTAGGGTCATAGTACCTACGTAGACGTTCCCCGCTTAATACATTCTAGGTTGATGAGCAAGAGAAACCCACCTCACTCCTCATCTTGATAATACGCCTCATTCCCTCTCCAAAGCTTTTGGTAGCTACTGGAGGGTTTGGGGTTCAAGCTGGCCTCCGTGCAGAATACTGTATACCCAGTCGTCCTCGTTTTCCCGCTGTTCTCATTCCGTCTTTCGTTATGTAATTATCGAGCACTCACAAGCACTCAATTCATAATCCCGAATTATGGAAGATTCTACATGTTCGCCGCGCGAGAGGTGCAAATATGAGGAAAGGAGAAAGTAGCAGCAGAAATTTAATTTGGAATTCTTCCGCGGCGGCTTCTTTGAAGCTCGCGCGAGAAAGAAAAGAAAATCTCGCGTTCTCTTAGAGGAGGTTCGGCCTTTCACCCAATTGCACACGCCTTACGCTCCGCTTCGTACGCGAGGAAGAGTGAATGGAAACGAAAAATGCAGCGAGAGTCTTAAAGGCCGTGACGCAATAAAGCCTTTTATTGATACGGCCTAGGCGCGAGTGAGGGAAAAAGATCTCGGTATATGCGAGACGGATTCGATTGTAAACGAGACTCTTGAAGAGCGTACACAAACAGCCACCCACGTGCGAAAGAAGCCCGCCTCTTCTCTCCAACCTTTCTCTTCTCTCTAACTTCATCCCTTTCTTTCGAAGTTTCTTCTTTTAGCGCCCTTTCTCGGCAATATGATTTACTCTCTGTCCGTTCCGCCTTTCGTCGGAGTGTTTCAACAGTCGCGTAACTTGAGAACGCGTAGGTCAGGCTGTAAGAGGTCGTCCTGCTTTGTAAGAATCTCAGGGGGTGGGAGAAATCTGTGGGCGAGATTTTCGGGCCATGTTTTTTAAATCTTGCAATCGAAAGTAGCTCTTTGCTGGAGGAAATACAAGCAGTTTCGTGTCTTTGTGTTGGAAACTTTTACTGCCTGGGGTCTAAGGACCAAAATATTGTTCGTCGCTGGTTTAAGAGCGATACGAATCGCGTCCTGAACTGAATTAAGGTTGCGCTGTTTTCTGGAACGTTAATGTTGTTTTTTAGACAGGAGAACGTAATTGTTTTTCTGCCTATGGAACGTCTCATATTAATAGACGTCTCACATTAATAATTTTCGTCCGGTTTTGACCAGAAGTGTTGTACGTACTGTCTCTCCCTCGTTTGCAGGAAAGATCGCAGGAATAAATATAGGATTCTATTCCCGTTGTCCATATTTTCTGGTATGATTAAATTAGTGAACAAATCTACCAGTTCTACCATCTAACTCTTTTTACCATACGCCGGATGAAAGTCATTCTTACTTAAACGTAGAAAAGTTTCTTTTTTGTTGGCGGTGCTGGCGAGTATTTCAGAATTAATTTCGAAACCAATGAAAACTTATGCTTCAGCTAACGAAGATCTCAGTAAACCAATGCTATTCGAGAACTAATTGCTCTCTGGTCAAAGAATCAGCAAATGATTTTACGCTACGTAAACACGCTCGTATTTAGGGAAATATTTGATCTTGATCTCGTGCAAGGAAATTCTATTGTCTATGAGGACAATCCAGGTGCGGACGGTCTCTCTATGAAGTATTGCATTCATTCGTTAACTTTATTGGGACGAATTTGTTTTTCACGCATTTGAAATATTTCTTACTTCTGTGTGATAATGAATGCTATAAGAAAGGAAATACGAAGAGAAAATATTGAAAGAAGGAAATCTAAATCATAAATGGCACGTAAGAGCTCTTTTAATAATAATAATGGCAATAATAATAATGATAATAAGATGAGAAATAAATATCAAGACCCAATAAACGAAATTTTAAGTATCTGGTGTATGAAACAAGTTAAGTTAAGTGTTGTTAACCACCAGTATAATCCCAAAGCAACTCTTCGATAGTGTAATAACTTTAATTCTAAACAATAACATATTCTTATACATACATATTCTTAAATACATAGGTACTTGGCATTTATATCCGTGAATGTCCCAGCAGTGCTGAAAGAAAGAATAAAATGATTCTAATAATGATATTACTACTGTGCCCTAGGGATAATCGAATTCACTTTTTCCTTTACGACAACATTCTCTAGTCGAACTTTGGCGAGGAAACACCCAAGGTGAAAGTTAATCATATAATTTCCCCGTTTCCACTGTTAAAACTTACTATTCTCTCCGTTCAGCTTTTTAAGACTAGACGCCTCCTTTCTTTCACTAATTCAATAGATACTGTTCCTACAATACCGATAGCTTTCTGCCCTCGAGCACAAATAAACACATAAACACACAGGCGGGTTAAAAAAAGAACGACAGCTCATTCGGGGAAAATTTCATTCGAGGTAATGTGCAAATAGGAAGGAAAGACGGAGAGAGATTCGTAGGAGGGGTCCGAAAGAAGGATGTGGGAGAGAGAGAATGGGTGGAGCGAACGGCAATGGAAGCGGAGGAAGGGTTTAAGAAGAAATATATACAGAGAGAGTGGAAGATAAAGAGAGGCGAATGAAATCGCTTGGACACGGCCCTCAATTCTGACGGTGTAAAACGGAGAAAGAATTGAAATGCAGAGGGGAGACGTGGGTGGGGAGAACGCGTTTTTTTCTGTCGCTGTGATTTCACCGCTCGTTAAAGTCCTTTCCCCTCGGGCTGTGCCGCGCTCAGGGTCCCTCCCTCCCTCGTCTCATGACCCCGAGTTATTGCCTCGGGTCACTTCGGGGCGCTCCTCCTCAAGTGAACCGGCGAGATGCGTTTACCAGAAGACCAGAGTGGGACTCCCCCATGCATCCATTCGGTCCCCTCTCGGGTTGACCTCCAAGGAAGAATGCTACAGCAACATTTCAAGTTTAAATTAAATGAGAGAGAAAGATCGGCCTGCGAGCTTCTAAACTAACTCGGGAAGGATATCGCTTGAAAATTATCCTGAAAGGGAGAGGCGAAAAATTTTTCTTGGCTCATTCCGAGTTATTTTCTTTGCTAGAGAAAGGCGATCAACTTCTCATTTTTTGGTAGAATTTCAAGATTATCTGCGAACCACATGGCATTCCGCCGGCCGTCTTAACTTCTATCGGAATGCACTCGTTATTGCCTGAGAATATCTACTCTTATATCTCATAGATAATTGCATATACTTGTTGAGGGTATTTTTTTAGTTATTGTAACAATAATACACGACAATATCTCTCGGTTACATTTTAATCTAACATATTCTATNAGGTTATCTTCTTCTTCTTGTTTTTTCTCCACTATATTTATTCATATATTTATCAAACCGCTTTGGATGTTGAACTTCGGGATGGTTTTTAAAAAGTCAGGCATTCGCCAGCCTCAGTGGTGTAGTGATTAGCGTGTTAGTCTAGCTAAGCAGAGGTCCCGGGTTAGAATCCTGGTTAGGACAGGGTAGATTGAGATTGTGATTTGAAAAAGGTTAATTGTAAGAGTAGATTCCTAAGACTAAAATTCCCCAATGAAGTCGATGTTATTATTATTATTCTTTTATATTTCGTTCTCGCCAAAAAGTGACGGTGTTATGGGAACGGACTGATGTCAAGTTCCATGCGGCAATAAGTATCGCTAGTCTTCATTTAAAAATGTTCTAATTAAGTTGCAGGTATCCTGAATCACAGACTTTTGAATTAAAGTAAGTTAACTTCCTCGTTTAATTTTTCCAAACTGGCTGCCTGTGTTATTGGCACTATTCCTTTTGTGGATATAATTGTGGGAACGATGGTTATATTTTTAGCTTCCAATGTATTTTTGTTTTTCTTACTAACTCGGAGTACTTGGCTATTTTTCTTGAGTAAGTGCTTTGAAGATTAGAGAAATGAGTTACCGCAATTTCATTTATTAAACGTTCCCAATTAATTTTATCACTGAGAATTGTATCTGGTCTATTGGCTTTAATAGTGAGGTCTGTTGTGAATTTCTATCTCANATTAATTTCGAAACCAATGAAAATTTATGCTTTAGCTAACGAAGATCTCAGTAAACCAATGCTATTCGAGAACTAATTGCTCTCTGGTCAAAGAATCAGCAAATGATTTTACGCTACGTAAACACGCTCGTATTTAGGGAAATATTTGATCTCGATCTCGTGTAAGGGAATTCTATTGTCGATGAGGACAATCCAGGTGCGGACGGTCTCTCTATGAAGTATTGCATTCATTCGTTAACTTTATTGGGACGAATTTGTTTTTCACGCATTTGAAATATTTCTTACCATACGCCGCTCTGTGATAATGAATGCTATAAGAAAGGAAATACGAAGAGAAAATATTGAAAATGGAAATCTAAATCATAAATGGCACGTAAGAGCTCTTTTAATAATAATAATGGCAATAATAATAATGATAGTAAGATGAGAAACAAATATCAAGACCCGGTAAACGAAATTTTAAGTATCTGGTGTATGAAACAAGTTAAGTTAAGTGTTGTTAACCACCAGTATAATCCCAAAGCAACTCTTCGATAGTGTAATAACTTTAATTCTAAACAATAACATATTCTTATACATACATATTCTTAAATACATAGGTACTTGGCATTTATATCCGTGAATGTCCCAGCAGTGCTGAAAGAAAGAATAAAATGATTCTAATAATGATATTACTACTGTGCCCTAGGGATAATCGAATTCACTTTTTCCTTTACGACAACATTCTCTAGTCGAACTTTGGCGAGGAAACACCCAAGGTGAAAGTTAATCATATAATTTCCCCGTTTCCACTGTTAAAACTTACTATTCTCTCCGTTCAGCTTTTTAAGACTAGACGCCTCCTTTCTTTCACTAATTCAATAGATACTGTTCCTACAATACCGATAGCTTTCTGCCCTCGAGCACAAATAAACACATAAACACACAGGCGGGTTAAAAAAAGAACGACAGCTCATTCGGGGAAAATTTCATTCGAGGTAATGTGCAAATAGGAAGGAAAGACGGAGAGAGATTCGTAGGAGGGGTCCGAAAGAAGGATGTGGGAGAGAGAGAATGGGTGGAGCGAACGGCAATGGAAGCGGAGGAAGGGTTTAAGAAGAAATATATACAGAGAGAGTGGAAGATAAAGAGAGGCGAATGAAATCGCTTGGACACGGCCCTCAATTCTGACGGTGTAAAACGGAGAAAGAATTGAAATGCAGAGGGGAGACGTGGGTGGGGAGAACGCGTTTTTTTCTGTCGCTGTGATTTCACCGCTCGTTAAAGTCCTTTCCCCTCGGGCTGTGCCGCGCTCAGGGTCCCTCCCTCGTCTCATGACCCCGAGTTATTGCCTCGGGTCACTTCGGGGCGCTCCTCCTCAAGTGAACCGGCGAGATGCGTTTACCAGAAGACCAGAGTGGGACTCCCCCATGCATCCATGCGGTCCCCTCTCGGGTTGACCTCCAAGGAAGAATGCTACAGCAACATTTCAAGTTTAAATTAAATGAGAGAGAAAGATCGGCCTGCGAGCTTCTAAACTAACTCGGGAAGGATGTCGCTTGAATATTATCCTGAAAGGGAGAGGCGAAAAATTTTTCTTGGCTCATTCCGAGTTATTTTCTTTACTGGAGAAAGGCGATAAACTTCTCATTTTTTGGCAGAATTTTAAGATTATCTACGAACCACATGGCATTCCGCAGGGCGTCTTAACTTCTATCGGATTGCACTCGTTATTGTCTGAGAATATCTACTCTTATATCTCATAGATAATTGCATATACTTGTTGAGGGTATTTTTTTAGGTATTGTAACAATACTACATGATAATATCTCTCGGTTTCATTTTAATCTAATATATTCTATCATATTGTGCATTTATCACCTCTGTGTTTTCGCGGGTTTTTTTCACCCCCCTCTTGTGTGGGTGTTTCCCCGCATCGTGGGTTTTTCTCCAAAAACCCTCANTGATTGTAGATTTCGGCTTCGAGCTTTGATTAGTAAACACAGGAAAATGGGTAAGGGTGACTGTGCGCAAGATGGTGCGCACCCAGGAAAAATCCCAAGGAATAATGGACTTGAAAAAAGTCTGCCGGGACCGGTAATCGAACCCAGCTCTTCCTTGCCCACAAAGTCTCCCGAATGGCTTCGAAATGTTCTGCCGGGATAGCTCAGCTTCTTCCTTGGTAATATTAGTAGTAATACAATGTAATATCTCCAGAGGTTAGGTGGAAGAGAGGCCATTTTGGCCTAACCTCGCCGAAAGAATCAATAATAATAATATTTTAATTTGTTGCTAACCCAAAGGTCGTAAGGTTGATTCCGGGAACTTTTTGAACGCCCCTCCTATTTACTCTAAATGTAACGTTCATCAAATAGTCACATGTCCTTTCCCGGAGTTGTAATGTTTTAATTGTAAATGTGAGCTCATAGAGCGAGTTTTTCGTCAGGCAAAGGTTTTTTTCCGCAGTTTGTAGGACGAAAACTACCGTATTTATAACTGGGCGCAGTAGGTGTTAGCTGGGGGCCTCGTCCACATGAGGGCTTCACTATGCTCATAAATTCTCAATAACATATTGTTGGGGTGTTTTGCTTCAAGAAAGAATTTTATTTGTTGAGAAAGTCTATCAATCAATAAATATAATGTATAGAAATACTACTTATGGTAAATCAAAACTTTTTTGTTTGTTCTTGCTGTAGTGAAGTGACTGATGTTTCTATGGAATGCATTTGCGTGTATTTTATGAAAAAATCGAATTTTTATTCATGAGTCCTAGAAAGGGCCTGAATCTGTTTTTTGCGTCTGAGGATTCTGATGGCTTAGATCCGTCCCTGATGACACTTATTCCTACTTACACGTGGAAGATTTTCTTATTTCTTGGCAGTGCTGGCGAGTTTTTCAGAATCTCGAAACCAATGAAAACGTGTGCTTCGTCTAACGAAGATCTCTGTAAACCAATGTGATTTGAGAACTAATTGCTCTCTGGCCGAAGAGTTGCTGGACGATTTTACGCAACGTAAATAATTACAGATGAGGCGTAACCGAAATTTGAAAGGCGTTGCTTCGTATTAGCAGAGATCCTATTTATTCTTACATCAAATACATTGGGATGACGCATGTACAATCACAAAGGAAAAGTCGTCAGTACTTGAGAGCCTCTCCACCAGGGACAGTATTTCTGGATTCCCACAAATACTTCCGTATAGGAGCGTCATAAACATTCAGATTCGTGTTTGATTTGCTTTTGTACGTAGTAATCGCAGTAACATCTCGATCTACTGACTCTGGGCAGGTCGTTAAAGCTTTGTGATTTTCAGACGGGGTCCACGTTGGACAGGGCCCGATTGGTGATAAACAACGCTCCGACATCAGCAAGGTACAAGGTGTCTCCCTTTTATCGATAACTTCGGGTCGGAGGAGAGTTAATGCAGGGATATAAAAGCGTATTTGGACCTTTTGGGGGTTTCGGAGGAAGAATATAATCGAAGCGATGCATCGACAGGGACAATCGAATGCGCAACAATGGATCTCAAAAGGGGCCAGCCGTCGGCCATCTAAGAGGGGAACGTGCTCAGTTAAAGAACAAAAGTGTGATCCAAGGGACCCGCAAACTTTCGTCGTTTTCTTCTTGTCGTTCGGGGCCTGCAGGAGGGGTGTCAATTCGGGAAAGATTTGATGTTGATCTCGTGGAAGGAAATTCTGTTTTCGATGGGGAAGATCCAGGTGAGGACGGGCTCTCTATGAAGAAATGCGTTCATCCATTGGCTTTCTTTGGGACGAATTTGTTTTCCGCGCATTTGAAAGTATTTTCACGGTGATTTGTTGGGAGTATAATTAAGAATAATGGGAAAGCAAAAGTGTCTCAAATAATTATGTTAGGCGGGGTCCTGTGGTCATCTTCCGTGTCATATTTCACGTCATGACAGAGAGTATGAGGAAATTTTGCATCCAATCTTTTGATTACGAGCAACGAAATCGTAAATACGAGAAAGTACTGGAATGGATGGACCTCGAAAAAAATTAACCATATTTTTGTTTAAATCATTATTAAATTAATATTAAATTATCATAAATATTTCATAATTTGCTTACACCGTCCAACATACTATATATCCAACATTAACAATATGAATGTAAATACTGGTTTATTAGACAAGATAAGATTCAGGAAAGTATTTTAAATAGCCTATTATTTTACTCTATCGCTCGGCATGAATATTTAGTTATCTTCAGTCGTATTTCTCCATCCTTAAGGAGTAGCTAGGTCAAGAAAATTTTCAGCATCTGTTATTGCTGAAAGTCCCCAAGATACTGACATAAAATAAATTTAACTACCTCTAACAGAAGCCGTGCGAATACCACATGAGAATGCGCTATCAACCAGGCTATGCAGACCTACTATACTGAGACAAAAATACCTTGAGTTTCTAAGGAAAATTTGCTCTTTTAATAGCACCAGTTTTCCATATCGGTCCACTGCCTTGAATGGGCCGCGAAGGGTAATTCAGGGAGTGTTTTTCACGCCAACTCAAGAGTTCGTGTGCATGATTATGCATGAAGCCCCAAAAAACCTTCACCTTAATTATGATCATTGCTTACATTGAGGCGGTGTTATTCCTTGCCAACCGTTTATTTGGAAACCGTACTACGAGGTCTCGGTTCAAAATCAACTTCATCATATGAATAATTAATTATCAATTTTGTGCCGTAAAAATATGGAATGATGTTCGTTATCTATCGATGATCACTGTCCATTTCGTAGCGAGCTATTGTGCCTTCAATAAAGGCACATTAGCTCTTCTATTATTCTTCAACACAGACATTATGCGAGAATGAAAATATTTCTCAATTGAATTTTATCGAGCGACGAAAATAATACGAGAGCATATGGAATATGAGTTTTAAATATGAATCGATTCTATTACGCAGTTTACGGTTGTCTATGTCTATGTAAGTACCCTGCAAACCGCCTTTCGGCGTATGGCAGCGGGTGCATGCACCATGACTATTTCCCTAATCGATTATTTTCGTATATAGTTCGCGGCAAAAATGAGTTCTTGAATTGATTGGTTCTAGCATCTGTTTCCCTGATCTTTCTCGCAGTATCAGACGTTTATCGAGTGCGATACGGACTTTACCAGAGTATTCGAGAATACTATAGTGTACGACTTCATTTTTGAGGCGAGATTGAGACAATGTAGTCCTCCTATAGTACTTTCAACTTTTGTCATTTAACTTCAGAAAATAATAACAATAGAAAAACTCCAAAAACCATCAAACAACGTAATTTCGTTTTTGGAGTTTTCCTGTTGTTACTATTATAGCCATCAGTAGCGCTACTGATTTTATTTCAGTAAGCACAGTAGAAAATTAAACAATAAGAAAAAAAGAAAAAGGAAGAAATTACTTCGTGGATTAAAAAAGTCAAATACTAACTCAGAAAAAATCCAGTGCAAGAAAATGCCCACATCAAAGGAAGGTGTGAAAAACTTGCGAAACCTACTGCCAGAAATAGCTGTTTTAAAATTAAAGAAAATTATTATCTGAAATCTGTAAGGGACGTATTGACAATAAAATAAGGTAAATGACGTATGGCGGTGTGGGAAAATTTCCGCATCTGAAGACATTGAACATTAATATGCATTAAAAATAGGAAAAAATGGGGCTAGAAAAATATACTACGCAACCGATTATAAAGCAACTAAAAACACGAGGTTCACTGATATGGTTCGCTAATTGCGTTCGGAAAAAACAACAAACTTTTTTGTTGTTCGTACAGCAATAAGTGCCCCTCACGCATCAAACAAAGATAATCCCAGATTCTACTCCAAAATCATGGTGCGTTGCCTGCTCCGGTGCGTGTTATACACTACGAAACACTTATTTCAAGCGAATTTCAATATCTGCGAGATTATCGGGATCGCATCCGTCGAGAAACATCGCGGTGCTTTGGGTCCCGAAATGGATGTTCTTCTTTCGGCACATGAATGCGTGAACCCTCCGAGATTTTTCCCATCGCGGAAAACGCTACCCGCGGGCGCAAAAGTTAGACGACGAGGGAGAAGGGGGCGTGGCGCGAAGGTCGGCCCGCAAGCGAGGGAGTCGTGCAGTCTTTGAGGGGGGCGTAACCGGGAAATGGGACGGGAGGTGCCCGCAGCGCGCTCTAATGACGACGCGTGTCTTACGACGTCCGAGCGACCCTCTGCGGGGGCGCTGCTATGAAGAGGGAGAGCGTTAACGAGGGCAATGAGGGGATGACAAAAGGATGGAGGTTTTGATCGATTCCTATTGTTCGGGGGATGATCGTCGAGAGGGGAGTTTTAATGGCAATGTTTTTTCCGGAAGGAGAGAGAAAGAGGGTTGCGTGAGGGAGAAATCATCGAGCGGAAGGAATGACGGCCGCTAAGAATGCTAAGGGTTCCGAGTAATTGAACGCACAATGATTCCATTTAAATTTCCTACTAATTGTTTTGACGGAGGCATCCTTTCGAGAAGTGTTTTGCGATGGAGTCACAACTAGGCCTCGCTTCATTTAACGCTAGGGTTGCAGCGCTAGAAGGTGCTGCGCTGGAACATTTGGAATCATATCGTTCTTAAGAGTGGAATCGAACCGTTTTTAATAAGGAATATTTTAGTTTTTCATGCGTTTAATTGAATTTAGTATTTCATGCGTTGAGATGTCCTGTTTTGCTTTTAATTCTATTCCTCCGAGCAGTATAAAGTACATATGTTCTGTGACGTGGGGAATTGCAAATTGGAATTGAAAACCCACATTGGAGGAAAAACTAAGTACGTGTCAGAACACACAACGGTAACTAACATAATAGTACAATGAGGAAAAAATAAACAACATCAATTCAATACCAGTTATATATATAAGGATAANTGGTATCTAAGTAAATAACATCATTGAAACTCTTGGATTGGTAATACGCACATTAAACCAAATCATAAAATATTTGTTCGTGTGTACTTCTGGTATGTTTTCTCTTTATTGTGATTGTGGAATCTTGCCTTAATATCTATCCTCAATAACGTTCTTAATTTTCTTAATATATTTGTGTTCTTGATTTTGCGCAGCTTTTACTCATGATTTTCCGTTCTCTAAAATATTCTCACGCATCATCGCCAGAAGAATATTTCGTGAATGAACTCGGGTTTAATACGGTTCCTTCCTGGCTCGACACAGTTACCGTAGAGGATGTTAATAACACATAGCGTTGACAGATTTAGGAGGGGGAGGCAAACGGGTGATACCCTTCCCCCTTGATGACTTTTTAGGTCCTGTAATTTTCCTAAGGTGTGACGATGAGCTTACATTAAACTCTGATTATGTATTGTTTCTAAGATCAGTGTAAATTTACTGAAATTATCTCGGCAAAATGTTTCTTTTGAGTTAAATAGAGATGAGTTCACAAACAAATTGTTTTGAAGCGTCCGCCCACTTGACTAGTTTCTAGATCCACCCCTATTATTCCAAAAAGTAAAGACAGCTATCAAAATACTGCTAGGCGGCAAATTTAATCTCTTAATTTACCAATTCAGCGGCGATAAAATTTGAATGCAGATATTCTTTTATTATACGCTCATATACATTTTAACTGGTGAACCCCCTGACGTTTATACGATTAAAGAAAAATCATTTATGGTTATTCCATGCGACGATTATATTTTTCTTCCGTTTCGTGGAAATCAGTGTTTCGACGATGAAGGGAAAGGCTTGCATTAAACCAGGGAAAGACTTCGAGTGAGAAATAAGCTGTCTTTTTTTATGGGGAGAGGAGTGGGTTTGTGCCATTAGGTACGAAGTCAGACTTTTCATTGAAGACATCTGGTCATAGTCAGGTGGCATCATATCAAGGTTACTCGAATTCACCTTAAAATGTTTGGGAATAATAAAAGCGGCAAAACAGTTATGAATTCTTAGCAGTGCAAAGAACAGCTTGGGGTTAACCTTGCTTTAAAAAGGTCTCCAATGAAAACAGAAGGACAAGGACGCGGAATACGAAAAGAACGATGTTGCTTTAATAAGTTTTTCAGGGGTTTATTAGGTGGTTAGGATGTAAAATTTCCTTATTTACTGCCTCGCAGTAGAATTAAAAGCTATCTTTTATACGTATAGACAGTTATTAATGCTACCGAGGACAAAGAAACAAAAAAAATTCTCGAGTTAGATCGTTAAAGACCCAAATGTTTAGTCTTTAGTAAAATTTATACGACGAAACGTGACTGCCTGGAACTCAACAGAGGTCTCAAAAGAACACTTCCTAATTTCCACAACAGATTTTTATTGATTTATTACATTAGCGGGTTGATAACTTCAGGTTTTCTTCCTGGTCATATCAGCTCGTTGACGAAACTAGCCAATAAAAATCTGCTCCGGAAATTATAAAGTATTCTCTCTTTTAAGGTGCGTTTACTCTTTGAAGCACTGCGTTGTATCTCTTAAAATTCAGATTCCTTCAGACCCTTCTACTCCCTCCAAATACGTTATTTGAGCTGCATAAAAAAAGTTTTTTCGTTTGGAGAAGCTCCTAGCCATCCCATAGTCGCTGCCTGAATGAGATTGATAATTCTCTCTAATAAAGTCCCGAAATTTGATTACGGCTTGAGAACACCTCGAATCGCCCGCTCAGATCTTACGCGGGGGAAAAAATCATCCTTAGGGTGAATCTCGTCAAATGCAGCATCAGCCTCTTGGTGTAAGGAGAGGAGTCCCGCATGGGTGCCTTATCTGCCTTCCCATCCTCCCGTATTGTCCCTTTGTGGCCCTCCCCGGATGCGGGGCCATTGAACATAAGGCGAGGGAGGGGCCGACCCATATTCTCCTCCTTTGGGTGCTCTCCTTACAAATCAATTTTCGCCGCAGCAATATCGCACCTAATAACCTTCGGGAGGCTTCTGGTATTTTAATCATGAAAAAAACGTGTCGCGGACGATTGGGTTATGGTGGTTGCCTTGTTGATGGAATGATAGTGCAACGACTCGTTTTTTTTATGTTTCAGGTTTGGGAGACGCGTGGGGAGCTTCACCCCCACCGGGGACTCCTCGAGAACATGGGATCAAGGAGCTGGGGTCGCATCTTTTGCAGGTGAGTAGATATTCGCGGAGAAAATGTCGTTGGGTGACTTGGGTGGTCAAATAAAGTCCGCCTGGACATTCACGGCCACGTTTGCTATTTCCTGCGCACATTCGCTGATTGCTGAATTTTATTATTATTATTATTCATGTTTTATTAGACCTGGGGGGTGCTCGTTAGAGCTAGAAGATAAGTTAAATATATTTTTGCTCTCAAAAATTGATACAATAGAACACTGTTACAATAAAAAACTGCATAATTTGTTCGAAAGTTTACGTAGTACATAAAGAAAATAAAACAAGATTAATCGTAAGTATTAAAAAGATGATTAAATAGTTTGCTTTAAAAGATCTTAATGAAGAAGAGTAATTAATCCTATCTGGTAAAGAGTTCCAAAATTGGGAGGCTGTTATTGAGAAGGAGTTAACATAAGTGTTGGTATGAGGAACAGAGTGAGGAAATTAGGGCCGGGTCGAGTGTTAACAGAAATTAAACCTTTAAAACCTCGCGGACATATTATGGACAGAAAGTTCCAAGATATCCTGGAATTCCCTGGATTTTCGAACGGTCAATACTGACTTTGTTCCGATTAGTGGTTCTACAGTTTACCCTTATTACATCGTATCGTAAAGGGAATGACCAATATCTTGGTGGCAGAAGATAATAGTAACTTCTGCCGCACTAAGTGGATCTATTCATGCAGTTATTTGTATGTGTAATTGAATAAATTAGTTAAAGACACATGTCATCTTTAAAATCTCTCTCCGTCACTGTGGCTGGTTAGCGTGCTAGCGCTCCAACCCCAACCCGGGTTCGAATCCCGGCTAGTTGGATTTTTCCGGATTTCTTAGGGAATGGTCGTGTGGGTTCGTCCTTTGTTATTGTTTGAAGCCCACCACTGTAATGGTCCAGTGAATCGATGTTTGTGGGGGCATTGGTATCTAAGTAAATAACATCATTGAAACTCTTGGATTGGTAATACGCACATTAAACCAAATCATAAAATATTTGTTCGTGTGTACTTCTGGTATGTTTTCTCTTTATTGTGATTGTGGAATCTTGCCTTAATATCTATCCTCAATAATCCTCGCTGAAAAATAATCCAATAGGTTCTTAATTTTATTAATATATTCGTGTTCTTGATTTTGCGCAGCTTTTACTCATGATTTTCCGTTCTTTAAAATATTCTCACGCATCATCGCCAGAAGAATATTTCGTGAATGAACTCGGGTTTAATACGGTTCCTCCCTGGCTCCACACAGTTACCGTAGAGGATGTTAATAACACATAGCGTTGACAGATTTAGGGGGGAGGCAAACGGGTGATACCCTTCCCCCTTGATGACTTTTTAGGTCCTGTAATTTTCCTAAGGTGTGACGATAAGCTTAAATTAAACTCTGATTATGTATTGTTTCTAAGATCAGTGTAAATTTACTGAAATTATCTCGGCAAAATGTTTCTTTTGAGTTAAATAGAGATGAGTTCACAAACAAATTGTTTTGAAGCGTCCGCCCACTTGACTAGTTTCTAGATCCACCCCTATTATTCCAAAAAGTAAAGACAGCTATCAAAATACTGCTAGGCGGCAAATTTAATCTCTTAATTTACTAATTCAGCGGCGATAAAATTTGAATGCAGATATTCTTTTATTATACGCTCATATACATTTTAACTGGTGAACCCCCTGACGTTTATACGATTAAAGAAAAATCATTTATGGTTATTCCATGCGACGATTATATTTTTCTTCCGTTTCGTGGAAATCAGTGTTTCGACGATGAAGGGAAAGGCTTGCATTAAACCAGGGAAAGACTTCGAGTGAGAAATAAGCTGTCTTTTTTATGGGGAGAGGAGTGGGTTTGTGCCATTAGGTACGAAGTCAGGCTTTTCATTGAAGACATCTGGTCATAGTCAGGTGGCATCATATCAAGGTTACTCGAATTCACCTTAAAATGTTTGGGAATAATAAAAGCGGCAAAACAGTTATGAATTCTTAGCAGTGCAAAGAACAGCTTGGGGTTAACCTTGCTTTAAAAAGGTCTCCAATGAAAACAGAAGGACAAGGACGCGGAATACGAAAAGAACGATGTTGCTTTAATAAGTTTTTCAGGGGTTTATTAGGTGGTTAGGATGTAAAATTTCCTTGTTTACTGCCTCGCAGTAGAATTAAAAGCTATCTTTTATACGTATAGACAGTTATTAATGCTACCGAGGACAAAGAAACAAAAAAAATTCTCGAGTTAGATCGTTAAAGACCCAAATGTTTAGTCTTTAGTAAAATTTATACGACGAAACGTGACTGCCTGGAACTCAACAGAGGTCTCAAAAGAACACTTCCTAATTTCCACAACAGATTTTTATTGATTTATTACATTAGCGGGTTGATAACTTCAGGTTTTCTTCCTGGTCATATCAGCTCGTTGACGAAACTAGCCAATAAAAATCTGCTCCGGAAATTATAAAGTATTCTCTCTTTTAAGGTGCGTTTACTCTTTGAAGCACTGCGTTGTATCTCTTAAAATTCAGATTCCTTCAGACCCTTCTACTCCCTCCAAATACGTTATTTGAGCTGCATAAAAAAAGTTTTTTCGTTTGGAGAAGCTCCTAGCCATCCCATAGTCGCTGCCTGAATGAGATTGATAATTCTCTCTAATAAAGTCCCGAAATTTGATTACGGCTTGAGAACACCTCGAATCGCCCGCTCAGATCTTACGCGGGGGAAAAAATCATCCTTAGGGTGAATCTCGTCAAATGCAGCATCAGCCTCTTGGTGTAAGGAGAGGAGTCCCGCATGGGTGCCTTATCTGCCTTCCCATCCTCCCGTATTGTCCCTTTGTGGCCCTCCCCGGATGCGGGGCCATTGAACATAAGGCGAGGGAAGGGCCGACCCATATTCTCCTCCTTTGGGTGCTCTCCTTACAAATCAATTTTCGCCGCAGCAATATCGCACCTAATAACCTTCGGGCGGCTTCTGGTATTTTAATCATGAAAAAAACGTGTCGCGGACGATTGGGTTATGGTGGTTGCCTTGTTGATGGAATGATAGTGCAACGACTCGTTTTTTTTATGTTTCAGGTTTGGGAGACGCGTGGGGAGCTTCACCCCCACCGGGGACTCCTCGAGAACATGGGATCAAGGAGCTGGGGTCGCATCTTTTGCAGGTGAGTAGATATTCGCGGAGAAAATGTCGTTGGGTGACTTGGGTGGTCAAATAAAGTCCGCCTGGACATTCACGGCCACGTTTGCTATTTCCTGCGCACATTCGCTGATTGCTGAATTTTATTATTATTATTATTAATGTTTTATTAGACCTGGGGGGTGCTCGTTAGAGCTAGAAGATAAGTTAAATATATTTTTGCTCTCAAAAATTGATACAATAGAACACTGTTACAATAAAAAACTGCATAATTTGTTCGAAAGTTTACGTAGTACATAAAGAAAATAAAACAAGATTAATCGTAAGTATTAAAAAGATGATTAAATAGTTTGCTTTAAAAGATCTTAATGAAGAAGAGTAATTAATCCTATCTGGTAAAGAGTTCCAAAATTGGGAGGCTGTTATTGAGAAGGTGTTAACATAAGTGTTGGTATGAGGAACAGAGTGAGGAAATTAGGGCCGGGTCGAGTGTTAACAGAAATTAAACCTTTAAAACCTCGCGGACATATTATGGACAGAAAGTTCCAAGATATCCTGGAATTCCCTGGATTTTCGAACGGTCAATACTGACTTTGTTCCGATTAATTGGTTTTAGTACTTAAAGGTTCATTTTGTGCTCAAAATTTAAAAAATTTTATTTCAAACATTTGTTTTCATTTATTTTCTAGACTTAAACAGTAATTACTTTAACACAAGATTAAAAAAGTATTTATTCCACAAAAATTAAAATTGACACTACTGGTTTCAACGTAACAACGTCATCATCAGGTGACGATAGAGTGATGCCTGATGATGACGGTGTTACGTTGAAACCGGTAGTGTCTGCATTGATTTTTGTGGAATAAAGACTTTGTTTTAATCTTGTGTTAGAATGTTGTTCCACGAAGAGATTGATTTAGTAATTACTTTGCATCGATGAATTCCGCCGTGACTTAGTGAAACTTCATGACATTGATGGTTGAAATAATTGTTTAAGTTTCATAGAAATTGTTTATTGGCGATCGGTTTCAACCAGTAGTAGCTATCGTCTCGCCACGAATATGACAAGTGCTGGGTATATACCGGTCGCCAATAAACAATTTATGTACTAAAACTTAAACATTAATAAGTAATCACTTTATTTTGAATATAGTGGAAGTTAATATTTTTCTTGAAGTTGCACTACGGAAGTGATTATATAGCATATCTTTATGGCATTTTGGATATATAAAATAACTTTTATCCCTCTAGTTTTTCGTGCGACTACTTCTAGATTTTTTTTGGCCACAAAATGGCAGCATAACCCTCATAACAACTCCTATGGATGAAAGGGGTGCATCGTACACGGGAGGCAACAATAGCGTAGCTGACCATTATTATTATTACAACAACATAATTTGTTTTTTTTTGTGATATACACGACTTATATACAAAAGTTTTTGACATTTAAGATTGGCAAACATTTGGAGGAAAGAATTACGGATAACTCAAGACGAGAAAGGAATATTTGTGCCGTGGATTTAATCAAATAATTGGAATCGATAAAACTTTCCTGGTGCCAAGAATACATCCTCTTCAGGGTTTGGAATAGATCCTCACCAGAAATTTAATCGGAGTCTATCCTAATTTGCAAACAGCTTTGGGTGTTTTATTGATACTTCCGAAAACTGTTGCTGCTAAGATAAAGATACTCAAAAGCAATGTAAACTTTTAACTAATAATGACCATTCACTATACGGAATATTCATAACTAATTGTTTCTACGTTTTGTGACCAATGTAAGCTTGCGTACAAAGTCATAAAACACTGATAATAATACTTTTTCAAAGTAATACAAAATAATTTTATCTGCAAATCAGGAATGTATGGTTTTGATATTTCATTTTAAGGGGCGGCAAATTACGTTTGCACCCGGGCGGCAGATAGGGTGGGCGCGGCTCTGTATGAATGGTTTAAATTATCATGATAAATGACTTGACGATGACATCATATTGCCCCTGAAAAGGCAAATGACTTTTTCATTTATTCATATCCCAATGTCCCCACAAACATCCTATTACTGGAGCATTACAGAGGTGGGCTTCAAACAATAACAAATGACGAACACACACACACACAACCATTGTCTAACCGGAGAAATCTGACTAGCCGGGATTCGAACCGAGAACTACGGAGTTGGAACACCAGCACACTAACCACTCCGCAACCGCGGATATCAGTCCTATTATTCTAAGAAACAAGTTTCATATTTCCTCTCGTGTACGTTCTTATCAACAGCATCATTTGTCTTTATTCGCACAAACGAACGATACATATGGTGAGTAAGTATTGCGTATCCTTCAATCGGTGTTTACAGCACGGAAGGGTACCTCGGAATCAATGACGAATATCTGTGGCAAGCCACAACGACGCCACCCACATTCGGAGGAGATGTTTATACTCAGCTCATGATAGTGGTCAAGTTCCTTCATTTCTAGCTTGCCCAGCACTTATAAGAACAAGTATGCTAAGCAAGTTACGCTCGGAGCAAAACAGCTGTTCGCGCATTTCTAAGTTGATGACACGAAACGATTTAAACGAAAGTTTATTTTCGCGTTCTCGCGTGGGTATTTAGTAGAATGGCTCCGGCAGTAGGAGTTGACTTCTTCCTATGCTTTGAAAATACAGGAAATGAAACGCTACAAACAGAAAATGCTACGAACGCATCTAGAGTAGCTTCTCCCAACCGCTGTGACGCGCCCCACTAATAGTAATAATAATCATGTCTTTCTTAAGGGGAATTTTAGTCTAATTAGACCACTCTTACAATTAACCTTTTAAATACGAACACAAGCAACCATGCCTTGACCAGGATTCGAATCCGGGACCTCGGAATTGCTAGGATATCACGCTAACCACTACGCCACCGGCTAACGGGGTTTACGAAACTGAGCGGTGGGACTCGGTCAGTTTGATGTCCTTTTATTTATTCGTTTTGCTTATTATTTTTCTAAGGATTCGCTTAGTTCCAAATAAATTTACCGGTAATTTCATTGCTACCCATTAACAAGCAAAGTAGAATGGAAAATGCCACTGATGGTTGAGTTAACATGTATAAGGAGTACATACCCCGTAAATCATCAAACCAAATCCTGTCCGATGCACATTTCGCTATTGTTACGGTCCCTGAGGATTCTATCATAGATGGCGAAGTGCGCATCGGACAAGATTTGGTTCGATGGCTTAAACTACTTTTGAAGTACTCCTTATAGATGTTACAGTAGACAAAGTAATCGCAAAATATTAAATCACATCAATCATCAAAAGGAATGTTTCCACATTGGCGGAACTTTCTTTTCTTGAGGACACGTTGAGTTTGAAAAAACTGATTCAAAGAACATCCAAGGTAAATCTTACCTTAAAGATAAGCAAAGGCACAGCCTTAACTTTTGTTTGTGCGTTTTTTTACAACTCTGCAATGCCTAAACATACTATTTTACACGAGTACATTTTACTTATTCTTGAGTAAATAAAGGAAGTTTCTGCCCAAATATCTAGCCCTTTGCATAATGTTAGTTATTTATACTTCTGACCGTTCCAGATAAAAATTTTAATTTTAATTTCCTTTTTAAATATAATCTAATTTCTCGACATTAAATTTACAATTATAGTTAACATCATGGTATATAGGAATTAACTAAAAAGGTAACTCTGAATTTTAGGCCTTACATATGATACCTGTATGATTTAAATAAGCAAATTATTACCTTTATTGTTCAAACTTTTACTCAAGTTTTTAATAAAATGTTTTCTAATAATTTTAATTTTATAATATTATGTAATAAATTTAAATAACAATATTGATGAAAGTTTTAAATAATTTTACCCAAGTTTTTTAACAAAATGATAATACCCTTCTCTATTTTGTCAGCTTTTGCATTAATTAATCATCTAAATTTCCTATCAATAACTGTAAGTATACTTTGTAGTTGTTTCCCAAAGCTATAGCTCCCAAAAAGAAATGGATTTTAATCATTTCAGGAATCGCAATCGGGAATCGTGTATAGTATATAGTGGTATCGGGTATCGTTAAAAATTTCGGCATCCTCCGATCACTATAATTTTATGACAGATTTTGGCCTTTTTTATGACAATTTCTCTATTGTGCACATCATTCTTGATTTTTTCAGACGTTGGACGGCTTCATTTTCGTTGTCGCCCCTGATGGAAAGATCATGTACATCTCGGAGACTGCTTCAGTTCATCTGGGGCTCTCGCAGGTAAGGGAATTATTAACTTATCGCCATACGAGCCATGGAACCGCTTCCTTTCTCCTCCGTGCTGTTCCGCCCTCATCCTTGCACTTCCGCTCTTCACACGCCATTCTCTTCCGCTTTTTCCCACAATACGGATATTCTTCACGAGCATCAATGATAATATGGCACTCATTCCAAACAAGAGGAACTTTTATCCTCTTCCGTTGAAGAGTTGAGGAGGGCAGGAAAGAACGAGAGGGTTGGAGTGGCCAAAATTGTGATACGTATTAGATTATACACTTCTCCACCTTCTCATGTCATATAGGCTCGGGTATGCAATGCTTCCTGATCAATAGCACCTCAAGGATTTTTGACCAAAATTCAGAAGAATCATGCAGAATCATTCTTTAACTTAATACCTTGAGACCTAAATATTGCGTGATTAATTCTTTTAATAAGGGTATAATTTTAAGGGTATAATTTGTTTGTATGTTTCGATATCATTAAGTAACTACGAAATATTTGCTTTATTGGTTTATTTGTTTAACCTATATATACCGAAAGAAGTAAAAAGAAAATAGAGTATCGATTCCTGAAAAAGTAAAGAGATTATTGACGGAGAATACAGGTGTCTAAGAAAAAGCACACCGTAGTTAATTACATTGGAATATTTTTATAGCAAAGATTGAGGAAAGAACAAAATCAACCTAATGGTGTGTACCTTCTAACAAGTTACCTTAGCTTAGCAAGACTATAACTGATAGATAATTGTCCTTCAGTTTCTTCTGTGGTATTTTTACAATCCGAATGTTAATTCATTCAGTTAATTGTCAAACATTTCTTAACTGCGATAATTTTTGTGGTTCTAATGATAATTTGGAATTTTAATTGCTTGCATTTTAGTCTTTTAGTTTAACTGAAATTGTTTTCGGTATATAAATAACATTTCTCATTATTAGTTCAAAGAAAACACGATCTGACTCCGTCCACCCCAGCCCATTCACAACCTTGAATTAGAAAAAAATAACAACTACCTTAGGGTTATCATCTCTCACCGAACGTCTAATACGCAACGACCTCATTTTTTCAGAATATTGTTAAGGGTAAATACAGGACTAATGATTCGATTTCCATTTTTTGTGTCCCTTCCCGTCCGACTAACTCTTTATTTCATTGTTCTACACCTATTCTTTCCATCTCTAAATGATCCTTTACCTACCGCTTGCCACATTTTACAACAGTATATTATCTCTTTCTCCTTAATTACATCCATGTGTACGATTTTTCACTCACGTGTGACTTACATTGTCGCCTATTCTTTTATTTAAAATTGTAATTGTACGATTAGTTTTATTTTTACATTTGTCTTTTTATGATTTTTATTTATTTCTTCTAAATTTGTGCACGTTTTTGTTTCATGCTTAATTGTTTTTAATCCATTGTAAAGGTCTTGTGCCGTTTATGGGTTTATTTTTAAGTAAATAAATAAAATAAACGTAACTAATCATGAATAAGTTCCAAATCTCGCCAGCATTGATCAATTAATTCCTCATGAATTTGTTATCGAGTAGGGACTGTTGAATAAGTAGTTAATTTCTTAAAGACTGAGAATACGAATCTGTGTATCTCAGAACTTAGAGACATATCCCCCAATTGCATTACCTAATTTTTCCTCTCTTTTTAGGTGGAGCTCACGGGCAACAGCATATACGAGTATATTCATCCGGCGGATCACGACGAAATGACGGCTGTGCTTTCCCTGCACCAAGCACCACCTCCGCCCGCACAGCAACAGCAGCCCGGTCTCGTGCATCACGCCGCTGCTCACGTCGTTCATGGTGAGTATTTTAATGAAGTTTTGTCGAGTATCACAACTAATACACGGAAAAAATTATAAAGGCACAAAGTATCGTGGTAACGTACTGATAACGAAGATTTATCCAGATGTTAGTACGTCGATTTCCGCGGCGTTCAGTTGATCTCTGCATGTTTTCATGGTTATCAACCACGTTGGTTGTTTCCATTTGACAGCACCAGTCAACTACTATGCTAAGATTTTAACTCTAGGACTAGATAGATTTTAAAC
Source organism: Ladona fulva (assembly GCA_000376725.2). Classification (NCBI taxonomy): domain Eukaryota; kingdom Metazoa; phylum Arthropoda; class Insecta; order Odonata; family Libellulidae; genus Ladona; species Ladona fulva. Next base: position 1,021,788 of record KZ308444.1, read on the forward strand.
TTTTACACCGATATACAACAATATAATACACATTCGGAAATTTGAAAAAGCTCATCAGACTGGCATCCCACTTATGCATCTCTGGATGGAATTGCGTTGCCGTAAGTTGTGCTTGAAATTGATTTTTATGCATCGCGAAAAACCCGAGACTCGCTAAAAGTGCCAATTTCTTGGTACCTTGGCTTAAATATTTCTTCACGGTAAATTTAGTGCTTCGTTTCCATCAGCAAAAAAAATCCAGGAAAATAATATAGAATTAACTTTACTTTGGTGTAAAATTTGTTCATATGCGTTGCGTACTAAGCTCGCAATAAATTAACAAAGTCCAGGGGCTTACAATAAAAAATCCGATAGAAATAACCAACAGGCGAAACAACCAACGTGGCGGAGATCCGGGAGACATTCAAAGATCTACTTATTCAATTTAAAGAATTAAACTTTTAAGCTCTTATTATGACCATATTGGACGATTAAAAACAAGCGACACCCTGCTGTTACTTACTCTCTATTTTGCTCAAATATAAAACAATTATACCTGCGATGTAAAAACTTACTTGAGAGATGAATTAGCAATCAACATGAAATCGCTTCTGGCGAAGGCGCAGAATCGTCAATTTCAGAAATGCGTAACTTTACGCTATGGGATTTTGAATTTAAATATTACGTCATACTTAAGCACTGAAATTAAACTCGATTTAATATTTCCTCAGGTTTTATTTTCTCGATTTTATATTTCCTATATCGTTTGATCACGCGTTTTCTGCACCACGCTGAGGTATAATTATACACGATTTTATGTGAATAAAATATTATGGAATCGCTTTTTTTTCGAATTCATACGGTATAATTTGTTTGTATGTTTCGATATCATAAAGTTACATAAGTTGATTCTGGCATTGATTTCATAATTGTACTTGTATAGTATATATTGTGTTATTTTGGGGTTACTATCGTTCAATTATGATCTAAGAATGATGTTTAATGATATACGGTTACCACCTTGGAGTAGGTTCCATATTGCAGCCTTTTGAATGATGGTAATAATAGTAATATACTTAAGTAACTACGAAATCTTTGCTTTATTAGTTTACTAGCTGAAGTGCCCATTGATTCTCAACGGGGAGAATAAAACTCGGATTAAATATAGTATATCTATTTGTACATAAGAGAAAATAACACCTCACAAAACAAAAATTTCTAATCAAAGTTCGAAGCCGAAATCTACAGTCAAGGATAAGAATGTAAATCTTTATGGAATTTCGTTCGTATGAAACATATCTCAAGTTAATGTGCAAGTTTGCAAGATTTTCTAATCTTCTGGTTCTAGTCGTAAAATTAATCGTAAAATATGCCAAGAGTCCGAATTGATAGGCAAAAAGTTACTCATTCATCTCCATTATTCATTACGGTGCTACGTATCTTTGTTGCCCCTGCGATTCATCACTACAAATTGTAATAGTTAAAATTTCTGAATAATTTCCTCCTCTTCATATCTTCAATTGCTTTCAAATGGGCCTAAATACACATTTATTCTTATGGGAAAATGCATGAACTCAGAATTTACAATTGCATTGGTTGTCAGGAGGACGGGTTGTTCACAACCTCAAAATTTCACAAAATATTCTTATATTATTTCTAATTCTCGCAACTTCGAATCGAAAGCGATACTCCACGACTGTAATAAGAATTTGTATTCAATTTCCTTTCTTTTGATACTTTCTCAATTTTATATGACTATTCCTTCCATTTTCATTTTGCAAAAGAAATAAAGTCTGCAACCGATAAAAGTGAACTTTACATGTATTTCTTATGGAAAACTATCTTAACGATCTTGGTTCAAACCCAGCAAAGTTATCCAATAAAAATATGATAGTGCTTCCTTCCGGGTCTCAGAGAAAACGTATGCAAAGTTTGACGCAAATCGGACAAACGGTGTGGACTACAATCTCAGACAAACAAACACAAACCCACAGAATTTCTGCTTTACATATATAGATTTGTTATTAATTTATGAAACATATTCCAATTCAATTCACGATTCTTTTTGTTGGAATTTACACTGATACCAACGTGATACCAGATATCTCTGCGATTCAGGTTCCTTTGATAACCCAACAGTTTTCCCGATCCAAATTCCAATTTCAGTTCAAATAATTTCAAAAGTTCTTTGAATTCGAGAACAATAAAATTTTTACTCGTGGCTTCGGGCCATTTTCCTGCGGGAACAGTATTACATTCGGGGGAAGTTCTTCGAGGGGAATGGTCCAGCTCGAATGAAAGACGAGCGAAAATAAGAGAAAAAGAAAGGGAGTTTAATCAACAGGTTGACTTTTGTTTTCTTCTCTGGCAGCGTTCGAGGTCGAGAGAGTATTCTTCCTGAGGATGAAGTGCGTGCTGGCCAAGAGAAATGCAGGTCTCACCGCCGGGGGATACAAGGTGAGTGCAATAGGCTTTGCTCTCATCCACTCCTTTTATTTTTCCCTTACTCAATTAACTGCCATCATATTCTCCTTTTTTTCAAAAAAGAGGAGTCCATTCAAATAGACAATTTATCGTGAATCATAAATTTATTTGGGGAAATTTTATTATGCCTCGGAGGTAATTTTATAAAACTCGTGGATATGGCAGGTGATGGTTTCCTCAAAGATGAATTTGGTTTTCAATCCATCCAAGTTGCAAATACGTGGTGTGATAAAAAAGCGGAATTTTTAATTTCCCGGGCTGTATAATTCCAACTGTCAATATTTTTTCTGTGTATTGGTACACATGTTCCTAACGTATATTGTCAAGGGCAGCCATTTTGAAAGCTTAGTCTAATGTTGGCAGTCAAAATGGTTACATGCGTTTAGCTCCTTCAACGATTCTGTCTTGATCTCCTCAATGTTCCCAAAACGTCGTTCTTTCAAGGCTAGTTTTGGGAATACTCTCGTACTTTTGGTTTCCCGAGATGAAGATCGAAAATCATTTGGAATCGGAATTTTCTCAACTCCTTCTACATCTTTTACTGTACTACTTTAGTCTTTTTCTTATGCAATTTACGATCCATATTCGGTTATCTCATTTTTATGGCTTTTTGATAATTTCATGAATTGTGACATTATCAATATTGTATTCTAATTTTGTATAGCATATTTGTAACTTCTATATTTTTATTGTTCCTATTTCATTTTTCATTGCTCAGTCTTCTGGTATGGAGACTTTGCCATGGCGTTGTACCCTTTTTTTCGTTTATTGTTAGCGTTTTCTTTTCAGGTTACAGAGATTTATTTTCTTTGAATTTTTAATTTAAAATTTATCTATCACTTTTAGCAGTTTTCGCAGTTTTTCTCACTCCTCTTCTTGAGGGTGTTTTCCTGCAGTGGACATTTTCCCCTAACTTCTGGGGTTTTTTTCTACTCTCTAATTTCTTTCTTTTCTATTTTTATTGCTATTCTTTCTCTATCGTTATCCACTTTTAGAATGACAAAGCGTTAAATGTGACAGGAGACTTTTTAGCCTCAATCTCGCCCTGAATGACGACGTCTTCTACTCTTCCCCTACAGCGTTCGATTCTACCCCCCCCCCATTAAATTAATCGTCAAATCAGCATATTTATCTGTTAATTTCGCTGAATTGACGATCCTAATCGGATTCAACTCGTCTCTCGTTAACGCCTCATATTTGAAGAACTCAGTTTCGTTGGCGTTCAATTAGCATCCACATGAAGATGTAATCGTTTCATCAGAAAATTTCCAGATGTATTATTTGCTAATCGTGTTTAGCAAAGATTGCTTTGTTGCATAGCCAGAGTATAAAATGATAATGGCGAAAGATTCTGTAAGACCGCCGAACAGGCTGCGCGACTGAATTCGGAGTGATCGCGGTGTTTAGCCGGGCTGCCGCGCCGTCGAAAAACCACAAAATCCTAGAGTAGCAGGAGAATGGAAAAACTTTGTTCTGACTCTGATATATTCAGAAATCTGAGACATTGACGTAGTATAAGAGACTTGCTAATTCGGCGCCGTTTTTCTTACTTTATCTCAAAAATCGGCCGAAAAAGGTGTCCGCCATTTTGTTACGTAAAATGAGCAAAGACCCATCTTTGAGCACCTAATCGATGGATAATAAATCAAGCTATAATACGGTTTCGTCGTTTTTTATAAGTGTCTTCAAACAGCATCTACATTGAGCGAACTTGAAAACATTTTCCGAAAAATCAAAGATTATCCTTTTCTTTGAAAATTGGCCAAGTTTGAAACTGTATTTTTTAACGCGAATAAATAACGAAAAATTAGAGACGTAATCACAAAATTCAATCTTTCCTGAAAAACTACGTGAAGTTCCAGATCCTTCACTGTAAAAAAAAACAATTTGGTCTCTTGGCATAAGCTTATCTCGATTCTAGCCGATTGTACGTTGTCTCAAATTTTTGAATGGCTTCATAACAATTCCATCACAATATCAGAAATTACATTAAGTATCTGGTAATGCCTAATGTTAACTTTTTACTTGGCGAAAGCAAGTTTCCGTTAGTGCTCAAGATTTGGCTACATTTACAGAATAACGTTACAAGCCGCCGTATAGCAACTTCGGCTATTAATTTGAAATAAATTTCTCCCTTCAGCGAAATTTCTCAGTATATTTTCCAGTTAGTCCAGTGTTTCCGTAAATAGCTTGTAATATTAGGTAATATCATGTGAAAACTCTATAATTACTGGTATTCATATCTGATTTGTTTTAGGTACGTACATGATTTACCTACGTATCTTCGAGCAGCGTTTGTAATACTGTTGCTTGAACAGCTGCATTTGATACTCCCGGATTTTATCATTTTATTCCTCACAATGAGACGTTCATAAAAGCTTTCATCAGATAACTCTCTTTGCAAGACTTACTCCAGATGTTCCAGACGGTTTTATGGTTCTTTTGTATTTTTGAATGGTTCTACTTAATACTCTGAGCATTAACTCCATCGACATTACAGGATTGCAACCGAAATATCTTTCCCACTTAATGCTTTAATAAAACGGGTGCTAAAACTTCCACAATTTCACAAACCAGTTTATGGTTGGTTTTTAGAATTGCGCAGGTTTTGGCTGTGCATATATTATAAGTAATGCGTGTTTTTAAATTTAACATGGTTCATCTGGAAGAATCAGATTTTTCTCCTAAGATGGTGGAATGCGATGATGCATACAAAATGTTGAAAACCCTTGCAATTCATTCGAAGACAAAGATTCCAACGAATAAATACAGATTCGTTCTTGATCTTCAGAGGATCTCAAGCTTTATATCTTTTAGGCATTGAAGATGAGGTTGTAAACTACTCGCGAAGGTAACCTCGTAATGGAAAATGAAAGAACATAAAACAGTTAATCCCAACCAGAATGCAGCGGCCGCTTAATTTTCCGTGACTCTTGGTAATACGGTCCATCCTTACGTTAACGCCCAATACCCAAGGGAGACGTATTTCTCTAACTCCGCATTATATATGGGCCGTAATTTGCGATGTGCTTTTTCATTGAATTAGAATTCGATACGGTACTGCTGAAACATTTCATTCTCCAGCTGGTGTTTTCTTCTTTTCCCATTAATTCAGACTAACGAGCGTGATGTTACGAGTCCCGCGAAATCTGAATATATACTTAATTTAGGATATATACTTAAAAAAGAATATATACTTAAGTATACCGAGGAACAAAAAAGGTTGAGAAGTACTGACAAGTAAGACCAGTGGTATCAGAAGCGTCATAAACCTGACCGAGATATTCAGCTAAATTTCGGCGGGAATATTTGCCAACCTGTCCACCCGAAACTCTCAAATCGGCATGCTTGCACTCGAGAGCATGACTCCTTCCTTAGCGGGAAGAATTCCTCTCGAATTCCTCGAAACACTCGTCTAATCCCTTCTTCGGGTATACATTCACGAGGACTGAAAAAGGGCAGCCAAAGTATGCACTTCGCACGTGAGAAAATGCTAGCGACGCACGTGACCCCGTCCACTTTCAAAAATCTCGCAAAATCGTCATCGACTCGAACATGAGAAAAGCCGAGATTCGGACAAAGCGGGGAACTTTCGAGGCTTGCGGAGAAGTCAAGGAGATACCCATTCATCGATCCTCGAGAGTGGTCGTGGGGCGATCGCTGTCACACGGCACACAAGCTCGCACGACCACTGCGCTAATACCGAGTCAAAGGTGCAATAAAAACCCATTCCTAAATAGGTGTCACAATCCCTCCGAAGTGGCAATTAAAGCGAGCATCCTCCCCTGAGCCTGCTAATGTATGCGGGGTAGCGATGCACCTCCCACTCCACGGATCTCCGTGTCGTAGGACAAAAGGCGAGCGGCTCTTGGGAGAGTTATGCCGGGTCACGCCCCCGGCGATCCGGGGGCGGGGGAAGGTGGCCGCCACCTCTCACCTGTGGGAAACGCCCGAACGTGACACTACAATCGGATTCCTTGGGATCACTGCGCACTCACGGGCCATAAACGTAACTGGGTTTGCCATTGCGGGGAGGCGAGGCATCCGGTGAGGAGTGGGGTGGGGAGGTGAGGAGTGGGGGACTCTCCAGCATCGAAGGGAAGAGATCGCGGATCGGTACTCGCCTTCTTGTTTTTCCGCGCTGCATAAGTAAACGATGCGTTGGATTCGTTAAACGGTATCCGGTGTAAGATAAGCTTTGGAAGATTCTACTATGGCTGCGGTACTCTTGGAAGAGCGCTTCTCCGAACAACGGGCAAGGATTTCGCCGTACTGATCTTTCCCGGAGAAATGCTACATAAATAAGCTGTTAATTAGAAATTAACCCTCGCCTCTCCGAATCACCGTGGAAAGTAAATTAATCGGGCTCTGCGATTCAGATGAAAATGTATGCAGAAAATATTCTACGGTTTTGATGAAACATTTTTATCCTAAAAGTAATTTTAAAAAATACGTTAAATTAAATCCACTATTTCGGTCGCAATTTGGTGGTGTTTCTTCATGATGAAAGATGAATTAAATTGCTGTTTTCCCTTATTTATTTCCTAAGAGTAACTAAAAAAAATAGGTGTAATTAAGCCACTAATTCGGCTTCAAGTTCATAGTGTTTGTTCATGATTAAAAAGGAATTAAATTTCTGTTTTCCCTTACTGATATTCTCAAATATTTCAATATTTTCCCCGTTCGTAATCCATAAAAACCGATAAAATTTTACCGGAACGAATGCCGAACCAGGACCGAAAAATGAAATTCTTTAACCTCAACTAAAACCGTTCCGATTTTCGCATTGAAATTAAGGCCCGGTTTTTATGATGTATAATTAAATTGGGCTTTAATCAATGTTCGCTTTAGTGCCCGGTATTATTAAGGTTTGTTAGAGTTTAAATGAAGATTGTAGTTAATATCCTACATATGTGATATATTAGTAAGGAGATTAGCTATAATCTTCACTTCAACTCTAAATTACCATTACAGTAAAATGCCCTAAAGTGAAAATTATTTAAAGTCCATTTCAAGTGTATATTGTAATACCGTATCTGAGTTTGACAATATATTTACTAATCACCTGTTGCGGTGAATTTCAACTCACTAATTACCATTCGATATTTTGAAAAACATCATACTTCGATTATTTCTTTAGCATCTAGATTAGATTAGATTATAAATATTATCAGGGTGTTAATAAGCCACAAAAAACTTTCAAGACTTTGATATCGAAGAGATAAAATATATTCGAATCGATCGTGGGTGGGGAACCTATTTTCATCGGAGGGCGGCATGTTCAAAATACCTGAGTGATGTATTGTCAGCATTAATATCGTTCAGTATTTTTTAAATACGTTCATTTGTTTTTAAGAAGAGAGGAAGAGGTCATATTGAACGCCGAAAAGGGATGCAGGATCCTCACGTCCGGAAAAAACGGCGACTGCCGGAGCGAAACCGGAATTAAATCGAAATTTGACTTTTTCAATGGACCGGAGCGATAAAGGGGGCAAATATAACAACCTTCCGAAGGCCTACTTTAGATTAAAACGTTCGTGTTTCCCTTACAGACAATAATTCCATACTGAAAAAGCTCCACTTTCTTTCCATTTTCATAATGATCAAATAATAAACGTTTAATGTATATATTATGAAGTAGAATGTGTGTATATGTATATTTGTCCGCCTGAAACTCAGGAACCAGAACTCGCACCGCTTTGAAACAATCGAGGTTTATATATGTCTTCCCAGAATAAAAGAATAGGCTATTTTCATTCACTTAACTGTTCCCGATTCGACTCCAGACGTTTAAAATTGTTTCCATAAGAAATGCACGAAAACCTCAAATTCACCGCTTGCAGGCTTTATTTCTTTTGGAAAATTGAATTTGAAAGAATAGTCGTACGAAATCGAGACAACCAAAAGAAGGTCAATTGAATACATATTCTTTTTACGGTTGTGGAATATCGTTTTCGGTTGGCAATCGCGAGAATTTCGATAAAATAAACGAAACTTTTCGAAAATCTTGAGGTTGTAAACAAACCGTCCCCCTGACGACTAATTCCATTGGTGAATCCGAGCTCATGCATTTTCCCGCAAGAATACATTGGTGATTGAGAGCCATGTAAAATACGCAGAAAGAATTAATGATAGACTATTTGAAGGGGAAGACATTTTATGAGATTTTATCATTTGCAGTTGCGAATGATTTGCATTGATGAATCGTAGGGACACACATACGACCATTTAGGAGTGTTTTACGAGTATTAATCAGCTTACTTTTGTCACCGGGATTTCAAAACGATGAAGCTTCTAAATGTTCTTTCCGTTGAGTAAATCGACATCTACGTATCTACCCTGTAGAACTACTATATTGATTCCTATCTCTGTTTTCCTCATCGATAAGCAACGGGCACTTCAGCTGCTACATTACTATATCACATCCATTTCCTTCATCTCATTCGGTGTAATCTTCTTTGATAGGTGATTCACTGCAGCGGATACTTGAAAGTGAAGCAGTTGGGTGGTCTTGACGCCGTTGGAGGAGGATACGACGGCGGGGGCGGTGGAGCCGGTGGGTGCCTCCAGAACGTGGGCCTCGTTGCAGTTGGCCACTCTCTTCCCCCGAGCGCCATCACCGAAATCAAAATGCACTCTAACATGTTCATGTTCAGAGCTTCCTTGGACCTGAAACTCATATTTCTGGATGCGAGGTGAGTCTTCAACATTACCCGTTCTTTTCTCTCAACTCGGTAATAAGAGTGATGTAAGGTTGTGACTTTTCTGCTCACAATATCATGAAAATAAGTCTCTTAATAAATTAACATTTATAACTGAGCTCAAAATGCATTTTCCATATTTCACAGTTCACATTCTAAAATGTAACCGAATATACTGTTATTAAAATTTACACCTAATGAAATCATTCCTTAAGGTTCATAATAATTAATGTTCGGAGCGTGGATAACAGGTTCGAACAGGTTAGATCCTGCTTCCGCAGCAAAACCAGAACTAAAGCGTAGTTTGACGTCTTAAGAATGATAGTTTCTTTAATGGAAACAGGAAGATAATCCCAAATATTTCCATTTTAATAAGAATGATTATTGAAAAGCACACACAAACATTCACTAACCGGAGATTTCGGATTAGCAGAGACTCGAATCCGGGACCTTGAGGTTAGAAAGCTAACCACTCTACCGCGGCCGGTAAATCTTCATCCAACCGAAACGCAAACCGGAACGGAAATAATTACGGTTTGGTGCCGCGGGGAAATAAGAAAACCCGATTAACAGCCATCAAGCGCGATTATCACACAAGAGGCACCGGTAAAATTAAGGCTAAATGAAAACGAAACAAACGGTAGTATCGCACAAATTGAGAGGAACCAACGGAGGGGAATTTTCTCACGGGGAACCTCCTTAATCCTCTTCCGGCAATAACCCTGGCCTAAGGATCCGCAATTGGCGAAAGGGCTGAGGGAAGGACCCTGGGAAGAGTCCCCAAAAGTGCGCGCCGGCGATTTCAAAAGCAATAAGTCCTTGTAATGCCGTTTCTCCGGATGTTCGGAAGTAAGCGGTCATAATTACGCCGTGAGAAATGTGGAAGTCGGGAGTTCCTGAGGCCTACCTAGGGCTTCCTAGCTCACACGTTTATTGTACCGAGGCCGGGGAAAACCCAAAACTCCTGGCCGTGGTCACTCTTTCAAATTTGTCTTCATAATATTTATGCCTCGGCTTAGTTATGTACCCGAGGATGTTTTGCTGAGGGAAATGCATACATTGGCGAGGGCTATTGGATAGCCGTGAGGGTGCTGATTCCACCCGTGGGGTCCCAGTATCGATTCCCGGTAATATTCGGAAAGTTTCGCACGCCCGTGGGTATGGCAGCAGGAGGGGAACCTCTGTTAAACCTCTTCGCAAAAACTCGGAACTAGGACACCGGAGTCGTAAATTCGTGGGAAAAATTTTCGAAGGTTTGCAAATCCTGGCCCATCTCAGTGGCATCTACGTAAAACCAAGGTTACTATAGATTAGAATCCGCAAATTTTGTTTTGCGAAATTGCATCTACAGCCAGAGAAGAAAATGAGAAACAAGATTTCTGTCATTCTTCCGCATTTGAATTACAGGCAGGAAATCTTATTTGCCCTTTATCGCGAATGAATGATTTTATATCTTAATTTCAGATTCATATTTATTTATGTGTAGTATTATTTGTGTATCGTTTTGTATATATATAATGTATTTAATTTATTAATGTGTTTACAAGAGCTAATCCTTGGCACAAAAGAGAAACGGCTGACGATTATGAAGAGAATTTGTTTTAATGCGAAGAAAATTTAGATGTCACTTATTTGATTATATTTATTTTTTAATTGGATTGTCTTTATAAATTAAAATAACTCGAGCTGTTTCGACGGATGGAAAATTGTTATTTTTGAGCCGTTTTCTCTGTTCCTGAATACGTGGAGTTGGCGACATTTCCCACTGAATTATATCACTTCCTCTAGAAGCACAGTGCCTTCTACTAAATCAACAACATAAAGGTATCTTATCCGAGGTAAATTTTTTTTTACTCGAGCACTTCACGTATTTTATACTAAGAATTAGGAGAGAATTTGGACACGGTGTTCCCGATTCCCATTCAGATATTCCCATGCATATTTTTCCTTTTCTTTTCGTGGTTTTACGGCTGCGAAATATTTTTGAAAATCATCGATTCGCTTGGGAACACACAAGGAAAAGGGTTTTGGTAACTTAGCAAGATAAGGCGTCCACCTAGAAAAATTCCTAAGGAGAAACAGACACGAATTAAAGTCTGACGGAACCGGGACTCGAACCCGGGTCTCCCAATCACCGGTTGGTTGCTCTATCCATCGAGCTACCCCACCAGAACAAAATAGCTGATACAGCTAAAATGCTCAATGCTCAATGGATAAAGCAACCAACCGGCAATTGGGAGACCCGGGTTCGAGTCCCGGTTTCGTTAGACTTTTTTTCATGTCCGTTTCTCCTTGCAAATATGGGAATTTCATGGGGTTTCATGTGTAACCATTGATTCACTGTTCGAGAAAGTCATTCTTACTCCCTAAGAATGTTTATCGCGATCATTTGATACCCCAATAGTTCTCAGTGTGAGCGACTGACGAAAATTCCGTGAAATGGTTATTTTTCTCCTGTGATTCATGGGTTTATTTTTGCCGTACAGGGTGGCGCAGCTGACTGGTTATGAGCCTCAGGATCTGATCGAGAAGACGCTTTACCACTACATCCACGGCTGTGACATCATGCATATGCGCTACTCCCATCACACGCGTAAGTACCTCTTAAAGCAGAGAATGGTTGGAGAGGAGTGCTTGTATCCCATTCGCCAGCTCGTAAATAACTGAATTCCAAATATACCTTGATCATTATGCCAATATTTCAAATCCTAATGATCCTTCTGCCAAGGAAGACGGAGGGAAAACACTACAGAGTCAATCAGGATAGCGTGACGGCTTTAAATGAATTTCTGGAAGGGAATTGATTGACTGAGTTTTTAAGTCGCGCGTATCGTTCGAATCAAAGCTTTGGTTGTTTCGTGAAATATTAAAGAGCCAACAACAGCCTTTTAACATCGATAATTATTGGTTATCAATACCTAATGGCAGAGAGAGAACCTGAAATATTGAAAGAAAGGGTTCAGACGGAATGGAAATATTTTCAGTCTTAAATCCTCCCGGAGACAGACCCAAGTCCGAATTTATTCATTAATTTCTTATTTCATTAACCATGTAATCTTCATTACGTAATTCATATTTAAGCTAAATGCCAATTACTGCGAAAATCAACATTGAATATTTGCACGAAACAGTTCCAATCTTAAATTTTATGGTACGCATCGCGCCCTCTGGATTCGCAAACGGTGCGATGTGGAAATAAAGGGGATTCTGGTAGGAAGAGCCTTCTCTGCATACTATCGATCATTTTCCTCAAAAGGCGCAAAGGCAAATCTCGCCCACATTCTCTTGAGCTTCAGCTGTTCAACGTCCGTGGCGCCTCTGACGGTGGCAGCAAAAATGAAAATTACATCAGCCACTTTACAATAAGCATCATGATTTAGCTTTTTTTCCATCGGCAACCATTTATCTGAATAGTGATTCCTAGTTGAGTATGGACTGGGTGAGTTAATGAATGAAGGGAATTGATTGCGTAATCAGGGGTAGGGTGAGGGTGAATGGTGAGCAGAGTGTGATCTTGAATATCGTGGAAAAGGCAAGGATGTGCGACGTTTAATTTATCCCGTATGTGAATAAATACGCGAGGGAGACATGGAAGAGCCTTTGAGGTTTGCAAAGCTGACGTACGGGTTTTACTTTGGAAATGATTGACGGAGGCAGAATAAGAAAGACGGTGCACTATGAATATGTGGATTATTCTGCTGGGAACACCGAAATCAAACAGGTTGAATGTGGAGAATCAGACACAGAGAAAGAGACATAGGAAGCTTATAAGGAACGTTAGGAAGCATAGGTAGAAAGGTGGGGAATGCATGAAAACATGTATGTATCTGAAACGATAGATATGGAATGTAGGAATCAATGAGGCCATTGGTTCAGTCACACCCGAAAAGAACTGCATGGCTAGTATTTATTTCTATAGTTAGCAGCCGGGATATATCTATATTCTGCTAACTACTCGGATAAATATTAACCTACAAGGATATTATCCTACTAAAATATATAAAGCAGAGACTTTCTAGTCTCAATCTCGTCTTAATAAGGACCTAATGTAATGTCTTTAAATCGTAAACGTGGTTAAACAACTTCCCATATAACTATGGGGTTAGAGACAGTTGATAAAACGAAAATACATCTACCTTACAGGGGCCGGGAGAATCATGCATGTTCCATCTTACAAGAGATTTTTAAAAATTCCCATTAAAAACATTAACTGGATAGAAAATGAGATTTATACGGTTATGCATCGAAATAATTGATCTTTCCGAGATTGGGGAACTAGATTGTGAAATCTTTCTTGAAGAATTTAGCCCCCTTTGGGGAGTGTTTCAATCTTAAGCTCCCTTCGCGGGACCAATGGTGTACCAGCTACCAAAATCCTTTACTTCCAAAAGTTGGGAATGCCTACTTCCAAACTGAAGTAAGCATTATTAGGCAGTGGTGCCGCTAAGTAGATATAAGAATTACGATCCTTTGCATGCTTTGCAGATGTAGAAGAAGATTTATTTTTAAATTTTGCTCATATAGATCCGTTCCAATTAAAGTTAATGCTTTTAAGAGCAAAGCGTATTTTAAGAATAGAACTTTAAAAATTAATGCTTTGCTGGGTACCAATGTAATCTCCATAAAGAATACAACTCATACTTAAAGAAGTAGGAACGAACACTTGGCGCCGTTCCACAAAATAGATCTTTTAGATTTAGATTTGGCAAGCCGCCAGTGGCGTATGGCAGAGGGTGTATTAACACCTTACCTAATCTACCCTATTAGATTCTCTGCTGCTATTCGGAAATAACGACAAGAAGTAACTATCTGTTTAAACGATTGTTTCCTCGTAACGCTTGGTCGTCACCTCTCGAAGATCGCGCTCGTTATTTACCGGAATGACAATATCTTTTACTTCGCCTAAGAATTCTGGACCGATGATTCTGGAAGTAGAGCTTGGACATATTAAATTCATAATACGATTCATGTTACCAAAAAATACCTTTGGGTAGGTTGGCTGGATTATGACAGGAGTCTCATTCTTACAATTAACAGTTGAAATTCTATCGATTTAGCGAAATTTCGAATGCCGTTCGCCCCAAATTCAAGACCCTAGGGAGCCATTTCGCGATCAGAGTCGCTCTTCTTCAAAAAATCTGACAATTCACTCCAGATACTCCTCTTCCCCTCTTTCGGAGGCCTCGGCTGCTGGAGAGCGATAAGGGAAGTAGCTCCGCACCCATTTCCCCACACCACGCACCCCCGCTCGCATCCACGCCCAGGAAATCCTACTTACACACCCCCACTTCATCCCTCCCCTGTTACCGGATGAGCGTGCGAACTGCCAAGTGTCGCTGGTGTTGGGAAAGGGATCGTTGGGAAGGGGGAAGGTCCCTCGCCCAATCGAGCCGCAGCCGATAGCGGCAGTAGAGGCGCCTGCGCCTTCTGTGGTGTTCGGTGCGATGGCGCTTGAAAGCTCCCTCCTGGAAAAGCGCGGATGCGAGCTCTTTTTCGCCTCATCCGCCTTATTTTCTCCGAAGAGTCTTAAATCCTGCCCTTTAAAGCTATTTCACCACCCGCTGGTGTCTATGAATTATAAACCGTTCTGGAAAAGTCCGCATATTTATGGGTTTAGCCTCTGTGAAGGATTCTCGAGTAGCATCATCGATAAGCAACTGGGGTGTGGCGATGGAGGGCTCTGGACACCCCCCCTAGAAAGTAGACTAGTTACATATTTGCCCATCTTTGGTCGTTGCTCTCCTATACGAGGTTTAATCGTATATAGATCGGTAACAAATGAGCATTGAAATGCATTAGATTTCGAGGAAAGCTCTAAACAGCCGTTGTTTTATACAACGGCTATTTGGTGCCGACGTGCGTAGAAAGTACAGTACGTATTTTTACGCAACGGCTATTAGGAGCTTTTCTCGAAGTCTAATGTTTTACCACAGCCGTGTTCCTTTCTCTTATAGATTGTAATGCAGTTGAAATATGGTTTCAGAAATACTACACAAGATAATATTTACGGGGGTGGTCGAAATGTTGCGAAAATCCATGAGAAAGAAAGGATATATACTTTTATATGTCCTTCCTCTCTGTCTATTACGTAAGATATTTGCCACTCCGGCAGAAATTTGCATGCCCCTGGATTGCGAGCAATTTTGCGTTTTTTGAATGGCTGTGAGTCCCAAAACAAAGACAAAACCCACCTACGTTCTGATATCGGACATGTTGGAAGCCTAATGAGTAAGATGATAAGCCGAATGAAACTGTGGCCATTAACTGCGCTGGTGTTCCAACGAAGCTGTTTTTGTTTGAGTATGCAAAGACGTCGGAAAGTTAAACAATTGTGGATTTTTTCACGTTAACATCCGAAAATGGTACAAAAGAGCAATATCTATCGTTCACTGGAAACATATTCCTTTCATTTTTACGCTTTCCATCTCTTTGAAACTATAACAAAATTAAATATTTGTTAAATACCATATGAAGTTAATTGTTAAGTTAATTATTTTATCATAACATATGTAACTGGGGGTTCCTTTATTCTGTACTGTATCTTAAATAAATCATTATTTTTCTTGGAAAAACATGTTCTTGAAGATGAAAGTGAAAAAGCAGTTGTCTAACAGCTAAGTTGCCTAACATTAACCTCGATTGGTTTTTCTTTGATTCCGTTTATACATCTTTCGATGAAAATCGACAACTCGGAAACTACTTCGAAGAAATATTGATGGCTTTTAAAAGAAACGAACTTTTCAGGTTTATACCGCCTTAATATTCACATATCAAACCAACGTTCGCGTACTTATTTAACTAGGAATGGAAGTTTGACGAAACGAACCTTAAATCATAGTAAATAGAAAACAACGCGGAAATTGATTTTGTTTGTATTAGCAACAGACCAAAAATGGAAGTATAGTGAGGTCATAGTTGAAGCTGCAGTTTTTTCATCTATCGTGAATGTAAAAGAGAATTGGAGAAAATTATTATCAAAGAAATCGATAATTTTGTCCTTACGCGATTCAGACAAATGCACAACTTAAATCATTGTTGAGTTTACTCTCCACAATAGATCAAATAGAAAAAGGGTCTACAAATACTAGCAAAAATTTTAATATTACGATATTCATTCCTTAAAATAGTAAATTCCACACGCTTCGTAACAGTGAGATCTAGTCGTTACTAAAAACCTTGCAATTTAAGGATTGTTTGTTACGTTTTCTTTTTCCTGCATTTAGAAAGGACTCCTTTGGACTATGTTCTACCATTGAAACCATACAGTACGTTGTATTTTTCCAAAAATCTCCGTATCTAGCCTGTGTCGATAGCTATCGTTTCAACCTCTTACCTCATCAGTTCCGTGTTCAAGTCCTCTCCTCTTCCTTTATTGGCCAGGGAAGGAAATACTCGTTACCATGTTTATTTACTCCTTAATTAATGGTGATTGGTTAAACTGCTTCGGTTGTTTGTGGAACGTTTTTCATTTGTTTTAAGACCGCTCTTTCTTTAAACTCTTGATTTCTTCCTCCGCAGTGCTCTTCAAAGGACAAGTGACCACCAAATACTTTCGGTTCTTGGCCCGCGATGGCGGATGGGTTTGGATGCAGAGCTACGCGACCATCGTCCACAACTCACGTTCCTCGAGACCTCATTGCGTCGTCTCCGTGAATTACGTTCTAAGGTGAGAAAAGCAGCTAATTACCCGCAAGGGAGCGAATGAATTTGTTTGCTCTTTAACTCACATAATGAGTGACGTTTTCAGCACCTAATTACCATGCTTATTGAAAGAAAGAGTAACAGCCAGGTGCAAGATTTTTTTGTTGGAAAAAGAATGGCGGAGTAGTGTGTGAAGAATCTTTACCGTAACGTTTGCAGCACTTTTTTATGAATGGGAATATTTTGATGGATATCATGTAGGAAACGGATTAGTTTTCTTGAAATTAACATAATTTGCGTCCGCTAAATTATGTTTGCTAAAGATTGAGCAAGGACCAAGGAAGAATTGGAGTCAAGCAAACCGTTTTCGGTATGAAATTATGCATTCGGTATTTAAATAATGCCGCAAAATTATTGATGAAGCCGAGTAATACCTCGCTGGGATGGTCTGTCTCTTCGCAAAGGTTTCGACCGTTCTGAAAGACGTTCTTTGTAATCGTAAACGCAGTGTGAGCTTCGCTTGGGAGTACATGAGCCGCGAAATATTCTTTTGAATTGGAAAGCCTTACAATTAGCAATGTAGAGACTCCAAAAATATCCGTCCTCTTTTAACGAAGATATATCCAGCGATAATTAGGTTAGAAGCAAGATTGGTTTGCGTTTAAATATCCTATGAATGAATTTATTTAATGATATTTAATCGACGTTTGTAAATAATCAACAGAGAACTAGAACAAAGGGGTTCTGTAGAGTGAATATGGAACGCATTTTGTGAAACTCAATAACGTTGAATTTGTATAGTATTGTGCATAGCTCGATGTCTTCCAAAATCTTTCCCGGGAGGAAAACTGTGAAGAGCTTATATTACTTAGAAAGCGCAAGATCGCTCTATAATCAGAGCTCATTTAGCTCAATTTAATATTTAATTGATACCGCTTGGTAATTCTTTTATTTTAAGGAGAAACGGCCATGAAAAAAGTCCGACGGGGCCGGGACTCGAACCCGGGTCTCTAATTGCCGGTTGGTTGCTCAATCCATTGAACTATCTCGCCAGAAAATTTCTCCACGCCGTTTGTAATAAAAGTTTTGGTGGGATAGCTCAATGGATAGAGTAACCAACCGGTTATTGGGAGACCCGGATTCGAGTCCCGGTCCCGTCATATTTTTTACATGTCCCTTCCCTTGGAAATTTTCCTATGTGCATGTCTTATCGTGCCAGGTCACCTAAAACCCTTTTCTTTGTCTTTTATTTTACTTATTACTACCATATTACTATTTTTCATATACCTGTATATAGTATACTGTTCTTTGATAGATTTTCAAGTATGAATTCTACTTTCATTTACGTAATAATGATAAGTAATATTCTCTTTTTTATCGAATCGTTGGTGAACACATTGTATTTGGAATTCTCTTTCGTTCCTCACTTAAATCCGTCTGCTTGGATATGGGTAGCTCTGTTCCTTTCTAGTTTACCTATTACCTTAATCATTTCCTAAACCATAACCCTTTTAATATTCCTTCGACCATTTCTTTCTTCGCACTATATATTCTAAGGCTTGAACTGCCCAGTAATGGCACCACATAATTTCTACGTTCTCCAAGGCTTGTAACACTTCATTCCTGATTCATTTACTTAAATTAATTTTGAATTCTCTTCCAGTGACCTCGAGGCTAAGGAAATGGTGCTGAACGGGGAGCAGATGAGCTGCAGCCCTCGGGAGGACGTGTGCACCCCGTCCGCAGCTCATCCTCCGCCTCCGGCCGTCCCTTCTTCTGATTCCTCCTCCTCCTCATCGTCTTCCTCTTCCCCCGTATCATCCTCTTCCGGCCGCCCCTCACCCACACACCCCAAATCTCGTTCCGCCCGCCCCCACATCGTTCCCGCCGTAGAGAAGTTCCGCCCCCCACCCCCACCGCCGGCCGAAGACCACTTCGGCGACCCTGGAGTGAGATTCGACTACCACCAACACCCCCGAGACGGAATGACCCAGCACCAAGAGACCTGCCACGGCAATGGAGCCATGGCGTACGCGCACATTCCTCACGCCACCGACGCCATGGTGATGCAGAGCAACCACCACCCAACGCACCAACACGGTAGACCGGAAGAGCAGCACCATCAACATCAGCAACACCATCACCATCATCATCACCACGGTAGTGGTGGCTACGCGACAGTTCCCGAGCACCACCACCCGGACGCCTTTGGTGCCTACCCTGCCGACGCTTATTACGGGAGGCCGATGGAGGGCGTCTCTCCCTGTAGAGGTCCCAAAGACGACCTTCTCCTCTTCGGGGGGTTCGGCGCACCTGAAGAAAGCGACGGAGGTTACGGATCCCTCCTGGAGCCTCTTCAGCACCAACAGGATCGACCTTTCAGCTCCGCCTCCAGCAGCTGTAGCAGTAGCAGCAGTTTTGCTTCGGAGCCCTCCGTACCGTCGCACCACCAGCACCAGCATGTCCATCATCAGCATAGCCATGCGCACCATCACCATAGAGCTGACACCAGACTTCTAGGCCCTCTGGAAGGTGTAGAGGACGATAGGGGACGTGAAGGAGCGCACCTTCCGGTGTTGGACCTAGAGGCGGCGGCTTGTCTGAAGAGCCTATACGGCAGTGCTGCGTTCGTTGAGGGCGGTGATGCGGACGTAACGGAAGGGCCGACACCGGAGGCGCGGTTCGCTGCCGCGCACCACGGCGCCTTGATGACTAACGATGAGTGTCGTAAAGACGCACTACCTTACTTCCAGACGCCCTCAATTGGTGAAGGTGGCGGGGATGGGGATGGTGGAGTGGACGGAACCCCCAAAGGTGTTGGAGGGTTGCCCTTTTGCCACACGGGAGTGTTGGTGAACTGCGCTCCGGAAGCAACCTGCGGGGGGAAAGAGGGACTCCATTACTTCCCGGATTCCTGCAAAGGTGGTGGGAACGGACGTGGCAAAGAGACGCACCAAATGCACGCGGCGCAGCAGCAGCCAGGGTACACCAGCGTCATAGTGGATGCGCAACAATACAGTCTGCACCACCAGATGACAGCTGACGAATATGTGCGTTGAAAACGGGGACAGTGAGATAAGGACGCTCAAGGGGCGCTGTGCGTCGGCAGTCTGAGGACGTCGAGGACCAAAAGGTGCTAAATTGTGAACAGGAATTTCGTGGTACTGTGGGATTCTGAGGACTTTTCGGTGAATTGTGGAAGCCCGCATTACAAAACTGCGAATGTGACAGACTTGATTAATTTATTGTGAACTCTGATGCTGAATAGCATACGGCAGAAAAAAATTCTGCTTCAAAACCAGGAGCGAATGCCAAAGACTTCAAACAGAAGACGAACAAAATTCTTCGTTTACATCCAGTGGTATGATAAATGTACATAAAGCCTATCGATTTGGTATGTAATTATTTCTTTCGGTTGGATAATAAAAATTCTGATATGACAACATGGAACAAACGTTGGAAAGTTTTTGAGATTATCATCTGTTAATGTTTCACAGTCTCTCTTTACAGCTTGAGAGAATTCTTACGAAGGAATGACGTTAAAGGGATTTCCTCTTCTATATATTTGATAACATTCAGCCTTGCAGCATTGGAGAATCCATGGGGGGATGCGAAGGGGTGTCCGCCGCCCCTTGGTTACTCGCAATTTTTGGCGTTTACTTGGTGGTATGCCGTAACAGAAAAAGTAAATAAGAGAAATTAACACTTTAATTTATACACTACCATGGAGTAAGAAAATATACGACCCGGGTTTCAATGTATGACATCATCTCTGAAGTTTTTCCACGGTCAACAAACGTCTACGTTATACATTCATCACGATAAAATGGCATTTAAAAACATATAGAAAACGGGTAAGGGTGATCTAGTGCAAGATGGTGCGCACCCAGGAAAAGTTTTATGTGTATTAACCTGAAGGGGGTTTCCTTTCCATCAATTTGTGTGGCCGGTGCTTCCATGAAGCCATGACAGCGGACGATGCCACAATGTGAACGAACTCCCAACGTCCTTTGCCCACAGTCTCCCGAATGGCTTGGAAGAATGTTCTGCCGGGATAGCTCAACGGACAGAGCACTCGACCGGCTATTGGGTCCCGTCAGACTTTTTTCAAGTCCATTCTTCCTCGGCATTTAAAAAGTTATTTGGTGATGAGCTCGTTAGGAAATTATTTTCATTTGGGCCGTGTGCAGAAGTTGTTAGTAAATGGATTTCAAAATTCATAACCTTGCCAAACTTGAATTACAAAATGGAATATTCCGAACGTCCTCCTAGGCTGTAAGACACCTCAATGTGAGAATTGTGATTCTGTGGTGAAATAGCCGAATTAAGGCCGTTAGAAGTACGATCAAAACTTGAAAATCGCATCTATTAAATATTAAGCGAGAGCACAGACTAAATATTTATCCATACATATTTTGGGCTCTTACGATGAGTGCCTGAACTAGCGTCCCATGACCCTAAGTGTGAATGCGTGAATTCTAAGGCATATCATCAGTAGGACTTCTCTGTAGGTTTGAGAGCCATCAAAAATATTAACGCAAACATTAGAAAGTATGTTGACACCTCACACAAAAATTCTCACATAAAAGGAAATGGATATTTCTTTCCCATGGATCACACGATTTCTTGCCCCTTGCTCACAGAGTAGTAGAGCAATTGGTTGAAACTTTAAACGGGTAAGTTTACCTGAAGTTCAATCTAAACTGTCTCCGAGTGCATGATCAAGTGAATCAGAATCTTTCTAATGCGCTACCATGATAAATTTAAGTTTCTCAAAAACTCTTGTGGAATTCCGAAGTTACAGAATATATTTCTCCTTTACCTTTATTTTAGCCCAGAAGCTACTGAAAAGTTACATCTCACACATACTGAAGATGAACCTCGGACATTCGAGCACTATAAATTCAGCATCTCGCTATTTTCCTTTCTTATTAGCCTTTTACTCCCATCGCTTATGAGTCAGATGATGAATGGGAAAATGATCATTACGGAAATGATAATGATTTTTTGTTTTGTTAACAATTTTTATCAATCCGTCCCGGGAAAATTGGCTCACCACCGCGTTCGTTCTAGGGACCGCTGCCGATAGGACATGCTATGATACTGGGCCAGATTTGGAATATCTGCTGCGTTTCCAGGCGTTCAACTTTGCCTTTTCGTCTCTTCCTGAATCAAAGGCAAGTATTTAAATTATTTTGCTTTCCAGTCTTATTACGTAAAGCGAAAATAAAATGGAAGATGTTCTTATTTGGTTTAATTAGCGATTTAAGTAGCTTTCCTTCGCACACTTCCGATTTGAAGTTTGAAAGTACGTGATATACCAATCAAATCCAGTCTCATGATTTAATATCCGGCATGATTATTACTTATGCGGCACATACGGCCTTCCAAAAGTTCCTCATCCATAAACTAGTCTATTTCACTCACATTATATCGGGAGTACACAATTATCAAATCATTCATCAATTAATGAAATTACCAGAATGGGAAGTCTAGCCTCTACTCTTTCCTCCTTTCTTTGCTTTCTTTATTATTTCCTTCGTTTTATGTTTAAGTCATCATTATTATTTATCTTTTTTCCTCGTTCTATCTTCCCTTTTCTTCTTTTCTTTCCTTACGTTTTTTTACATTGACCATGGGTTAAATGAAAGAGAAGTCTCAATTTCGCCCAAACTAAGATAATCAAACTTGAGAAAAAGAAGAACACTTATACCTTTACGACAGTAATATTTATTAACTCATGACCATGGTTTCGATCTATAAGATCATCCTCAGGTGACAGGACATGACAAGTACAAAGTACTTTGTACTTGTCATGTCATATGGAGAACTACCACAAAGTCAAGGCCGAAGTAGTAGATTTTATCAAAATAAAGATTAAAAAAAATTTATTTACTCTTATATTTGATTTTTCTAGGATAAATCAGCGCTTCTAGATTATTCCGCATCAGAAAAAACGTTCTTTGTAGTTAAAGTAGGTTTGATACCCATCAAAGAAATGCGGTCGTCCAAAAAATATTAAACACGAGTAATACAATGCATATTTGGCAAGAAGAGGAGAGTCCTGAAGAGGAAAAAGGCGAATCCAATTAAGGAGAGGGAGCGGAAGAGGGTTGGAAAGGGAGGAGAGAAGAATTATTAAGAGCATCTTGGAAGAATGGATATCGAGAAAAGGCTGAGTCAGCGGTCGGGAGAGTGTGGTGCAGAGTGGAGGTGCATAGCTCCCCTCTTCACGCTAAACTACAATGGCACTGGAAAATTTGATGAAGGATCGAGCCTAACTCCACATTTTCCTCTCCTCAACGTCTTCCTCTTCTATTTAATCCACCTCACAAAGGAATATTTGGCTGATAACCACGGCTTAAAATTATTACCCTGACCAACGCTTTTCGACTCTTTCCTCGGGTCAATCACAAGCCCGTTTGCGCGAAAAACGAAGGATAAGAATTGTTTCTGCTACAGGAATTGATTTGCTAAAGTAATAGATTTTGTAAAATATTTTTATTTCCATTAAAAAGGAATGTTTCGTTACGAGAATTATTACAAAATTTTTCATAATCACAACTTTTCTACCTTTCGGTAGGTTCATGTGACCTAATATTCTCCACTAATCGCCATTTCCTTCACCTCCCTGTAACTCATCCCACCCTTAATGTCATCAAGCAACCTTTGTCTTTCCCTCTGCTTTTTTCCTTGTATTCTTCCCGCAATAACATTCCTCTGCAATCTCTCTCCCCTCAATATTTGGCACACCCATTTCCTCTGTCGACGTTTAATTACTTCGATTAGAACCCTCTCTTCCCCGACCATCTCTAATACCTCTCTGGGTTTGATTTTCTAGCAACCCAGCTTACCCTTTCCATTCTACGCCATGTCCATATCTCGAAGACCTCTAATCTTTTGATGTCCTCCTTTAATTATTTAATCTTTTAAGGTCCACGTATCACATCCATACAGCAGAACAATCCACACCTAGGATTTCACCAATTTTTTCCTGATTCATTTACCAAGACCTCTAGTCATCGGTTCCCTTCGTTTCACGAAAGCTTTCTTGGCCAACGCTATTCTTTTTCGAACCTCATCTGTACACCTCCCATCCCAAGAAAGAACACTTTCCAGGTAAGAGATATTATCTACTTGTTCTAGTTTTTCACCACCTGCTCTGATCGTTAACTTAGCTTTCTTTCTTTTGGTGAATCTCATTACTTTAGTTTTTCTTACATGTATTTTCATTCAAAATTCCCTTGCATAATCGTGAAGTCCATTTACTAGTAAATGCAACAAATGTTGATATCTGCTACAAAAAAGAATATATATCTTGTCGGTCTGCTGTCTAACCTGGAGGCCAGTTTGAAACTCCAAACCTCCTACATGACCTGCCATGAGCTCTGGAGAGGAAATTATGTATACTAGGTAAGATGAGGTATACCTAATTCGCGTTAGGAAGGCACTCGCCGTCCCGAGAGAGGGGAATTAAGTGGAGGAGACGGGGACCTTTTGAGGGGTGATTCCCGCTGTGTGATGTTTTTTCCTGCTCAGGAGGCGCTGCCTCCCCTATTTTCCTACTTGGACTAGGCCCATCTGCGCAGTAGGCTACTGAGTGGGTGCCTTCCTAGCGCAAATGAGGTATAGTTTGCCCTTGCTTTCCTAACTGAGATAGAGTGCTATCAGTGTAGCAAGTTCACTTACTGTGCCACACAGTGACCTTATGCTTAGCACATTTCGTAGCATTCAATATGGAGAGACCAAGATGAATGCCATATTTCAGTATCATTTATAACTCGGTAGCTTTCATACACCACAGCCAAAAACAAGACGGAGACAAAAGTACATGAAAGATGCAACTTTCTCCACTCTATACCAAAAGACAAATAATAAAATATTCCATCCATCAAGATATGGTTGCGAGAACGGAGGTACTACCATCAATAGTAAAATCGTATGTACGTCTTCGGGGAACTCTTCAAGATTCTTACGAAGAGTTCGTTTTAATTTTTTATATACAATAATAGTTAATTCACGATATCTATTCAGTCATGGCTTTCTGATAGAAGTATCTGGACCCTAATTTGGCAACACCGCAATCGGGCTGCAAAGTCGATAAGTCCTTAAGCGACTGCATTGTTGGATTCCATTGTCGCTTCGTCCTTCTATGCATTCTCCCAAGGACGCAACGGTATTTTTAGGCTCATAACGAGTTCAGAATATCGGAATTCCAGCAACAAGCTGAGGGCGAGACTTGTTCATTATAAAATTCGTGGGAAGCCTTCCGTGGAATATCGGGAAACTTTGTAACGAAAATGTGCTAACATTGTTGCTTTGCTCCAAAAATCACGACCTGTCTCGAGTCCTAAAATACCACAGAGTCCTTGGAAGAAATTTTGAAAGGAGAAGCGAGCTTACAACAATTGAGGAGCGATGAGCTTGATGTGGTGAGCTCGTACAATAGCAATTTTCCAGCACTGTTGTTAGTACATCGAAATACCTCCAGTTTATAGGGCGCTGAAAGTAAAATTAAGACATTTGTGGATAAATCGATGCTTAAAATACAGTCCGAGGATGTTTCTGATCCTTTGTAATACGGACGAACGTAGACGCGAATCCTTATTAATTATTATCGGAAATAAACGACATCCTACAAAATTCAAGTCATAGAAGTAGAAATTTTATTCGATGTCATTTTGATTTTATATCAAATGACGTCCCATTAAAAGTTATAGTTCATCTTCAAGGTATCCGTAACCAGAATAACATCAGAATGATTTCCAGCCAGTTTCGTGGCAAACTTCCTCCGGAGAATAGATTCGCCTATTTCCCAATGGTTACTGAACTAACAATCGTATATATATTC
The DNA here is from genome assembly GCA_000376725.2 of Ladona fulva. Taxonomy (NCBI): domain Eukaryota; kingdom Metazoa; phylum Arthropoda; class Insecta; order Odonata; family Libellulidae; genus Ladona; species Ladona fulva. The sequence continues at coordinate 1,047,444 of KZ308444.1, forward strand.
AATGCCGTCTTTCTGTTATAATATTATAATAATACCGAAGTTGCAAAATGTTTAATCAACAGGTATTCTTATAATAATTAATCCAATTAAATTTTCTATTTTTACATTTCATGGTTAT
>KZ308444.1:1047621-1134328 GCA_000376725.2 Ladona fulva
TTAATATTAATAAGAATTTTAAATATTTCAAAGTACCTTAATATTACTTCAAAATGAACCTTTCTGGAATTAAATGTAGCAAAAAAGTTAATGCATGCATCGATGTCAATTGTTAGTGTCGGTCATTAGGGATGTCACTCTCTAACATGTAATCGCGAGTTCGTGTAATTTTTTTTTTAATAATGCATGACACAGGTAGAGTTTCTATTGTCTTACAATTAGTTTTGAGAAGCTATGCTCCCGAGATCTAGTTGTTGTAGGGGTTATGACCTTAAAAAAGGAGAAATAAAATTCTATACCATACAACAACAATGAATATTAATCCAAAGTAAAATACATATCAAAACCGATCTTTTTGAATTGACGCCCTCAACTAGGAGCCGCCCTGGGCGATCGCTCGTGTCAAGGACTGCTTCAACTGATAAGTTAGAAAAATTATGTAGAGCGTATAAGTGTGTTTTTCGCTAAAAGAAAAACTTATTCTAGTCGTTTCATAAGCTAATAAAAACATAAATAGTTATGTCATTAGTTGTTTTGAATAGAAAAATGATTCAATCAATATTGTTCGGAGAAACAAGTTGTTTATAGTGTAGATCTAGTCATTTTATTGAGTATGGCGCTCTCTGAATGAGTAGATCTCCTTGGTCAGTCCATTTCTCTCACATCTTTATGTTCATCACCACATTCCTATGGTTCTCTTCGAAATATTTCAGAGTTAATTAAGCAAACGAATCGTGACGTTCCTCATAGGGTTGAACGTGTTACTGCGACGTGTTATCAGCGAACAAAATCATTTCAAACCACTCCGGAACGCAGAAAGAGAGGATCATTATGTTCATGTCGCTCAATGAATCTTCAACCTTTAAACCTCTTTTCAGGCAATCGCTTCAGAAGTGACAGATCGCCTTCAAAACCATCTTAATAAAGAGAGACATAACCTACGCATTATACCGTTTTATGGCGGGTGTTCCATTTTAACGACGCGTATTTTTTCGCTCTCGCGAACTGCACGCGCGAGTAAGCACCTTTCTGATTTCTTATTTAGACGCGTTACTCCCGGACTGGAGGAGAAGAGTCGTTTCTGGAGAAGCGCAGTCCAAAGGGAATGAAGCATCGAGGTTGCAACTATCGTAACGTGACCGCCTTTCTCGCCTTAAACTCTTCCAAGCAACAGATGACTCACGAGCGCAAGTTGAAATGGCGTTCACAAATAAAGAAAAACAGCTGACATTGAAAAAAACACGACGTCGACTATAATTCCGCACTCAACGTCCGTAAGGACGTCACGAGCTCTCCCCGTCACCTATTCCCTTCTCCTTTGTTTTCTGACTCATCGTTTAAAAGAGAAACATAAGATTAGCTTGATGGAGAGCCGCATTATTGTCTTGGTCCAGTCTGAGGATCTTATTAAAGGGCCATTCTTTTAAAGTAATTTTCGAAAGGAATGTAATCGTCAGCTGCGATGATGCTGGATCATCTCAATAAACAATCTCCGTGCAACAATATACGAACCTTAACGCCGCCGAAAGAAGCTTTATCTCCTGGAATGGATATTAAGAGCCGGGAAGTTTTAATTTTGCGATAGTGACATTGCAGCCTTTCTCTTGTGCCATTATGAAACGCGATGGTAAGCATTTCACTTCCTCTTCAACCTTCTCAGAGGGGGCGGATGAAGAAGGCCCAGGAAGACGTAGGCGCAAACATCAGATTGAGGCCCCTACATAAGAGTAAAAATTCCATCTTTTTCATAAAATACACAAATAAACATCCCATAGAAACCTCAGTAGCTTTGCTACGGAAAGGATAAATAAACAAGTTTTGAATTACAACGCATATCATCATCATCATTGTAACTCTGTCCTAGGATAGGTCTCAACGGCACTGCTGTCTCCATGCATCTCTATCCTGTGCATCCCGTTTCACATGATATTTCCTTCCTCTCTTCAAATCACTTAGCATTCCATACCTCCTTCTTCCTTTTCCTCTTTTCCCATTTATCTATCCTTCAAAAATTTGCTTCTGTAGGCAGTTTGCTCTTAATATGTGGCCTATCCAGCTTGCTTTTCTTTTCCTTATACTTTTCATGATGTCTCGTTCTTCTCCAACCCTCCTCAGTACCTCTTCATTTCCAATCTTGTCTGTCCATCTTATCTTCTTCATTCTTTGCCATAGCCACATCTCAAAACTCTCTAAGTATTTCTCTTCCTTCTTTCTCAACGATGTTTCTTTCTCAACGAATGTTTCAGATCCATACAATACAACGCTCAATATACAACGCATAGTATTTGCATAAATTACAAAGAATAATGGACAGAGTTTACAATCTAATATATCCTATAAACATGTTATGGATAAAATTCAGAGACACTGGCGGTGTTTTGTAGAAATACTCCATGTTTGAAGGATAAGAGACTTTGGTTCTTCAGAAGATGTAATAGTCACCGAATTTCCTCGTACATTTTCACGAAACGATTCAAGATTTAATATAAAATTTTCACAGAGAGGGGCGACGTTTCGTGGAAATACACCATGTTTGAAGGAAAGAGATTTCGTACTTTTTCCACAGAATTTTAATACAGACACGACCAGGCTTCAGCGATTGATCGCCATGTTGATGTTACCTGACGATGGCGATCATTCGCTGAAACCTAGTCGTGTCTGTATTAAAATCCTGTGGAAAAAGTACGAAATCTCTTTCCTTCGAGCAAATTATGTATACTTACTCGACAAATATAACATCATTTGAAGCGAAAAACCACAGCAATTTTACTGAGAATTTATAGCACAGTCTTATTGATGCCCCATCATAGATGAGGCCTTCACCTAGCTCTTATTGAGCTTAATTATAAATCCGCCCCTTCTCAGAATATGCGACATAAGCCGAGATGCATTAACTTTTAAGAGCCTCCTTAATATTATCGCTCGTGGATTGATGGAGCACTTATCAAGATTACAAGTCTCTCCGGAAATTTTCATTTATATCTTTATGTATCTCAGTAAATATGGTCGGATTTGACATCAGCGTTTAATCCTCATAGGCGACCTCCGGAGCACGAATCGGTCCAAAGAGGACAATGGCACGTCATGCGTCAGATAACTATAAACTGTAATTTATACTAATAAAGTATCAACCCTGTCCAGTCTCACAAATGGAGGAAATCAAATCGATGTCTCCCCTTATGGATCATCCCTGCAAACGTGTTGATAGCGTGCGGCTAGGATCTGATGCAAACGATTCGTGGGCTCTAGGTAAAGCATCTGCCGAGATTGTACAAAGTAGGATCCCAAGTTATACACCTAGAACAAAGAATGATGCTATTTAATAATTTCTATAAAAGCCATAAAATTAAAATTATGTTTTCATCGAATATCTTTTAAAAAATATAATAAAAACTCTTTCGAAACTTTTTAAAATAAAAGCTCAGATGTATTGTCGTCGAGATAACGTATCATTGCCTGCAAGATTAATTTTCTCCACATTTACCTTTCAGACTTTCTACCATTTTTGTGTTTCAAACTATTAATCTGACGTGGTAAAAATCTGTCTGCTATATATCTGTCAATGTACAATTTTCCGAAAATAATTGTTTTGGAGAAAATTTCAATGGAATTTTGCGGAAGGATATAAATTAATTCGTTCGTAAACAACTGTACCATTACTATGTAACCATCTTTCGGAAAGAAATTCTTTAACTAAGTTACTTATTTCCAAATAAAATGGTTTGCGCAAACCTAAGTCTCACTTGCATTTGATCAAAGTCACGGGAACGGAATTTTGGAATGAAATAACATCGATATTCAGTAGTATTCAGTATATTGAATTTGCTAATTGCAAATATTGCATTATCAAGGAAAGGAAATAATTTTTATTAAGAAAGGAGGAGAATTTAGGAACAACGGAGAACATAACAACAGTATTTAATAAGTAAACTGTCAATAAAAGTCAATTTCGTTCATATTCGAAAATATGATTCGGTGGAAATAAGAAACGTGGGCATATTTAAAGGAACCTATGCGAATGATGGAATGAAAATAATAGGTTTTACTAACTTTTATGGCAATTAAATATGAAAATGAATGCACGTCCAATCGGTTCGAGTCACGGCTACGAAAGACTTTTTCTCCTTCATTACTTCATTAAAAATCAAGCAGGTAAACCATGCTTTTTTTATAGCTCATATAGAAATAAATTATAATCACACTAATCTATTTTGGACGAAACTAGGTTCTCTTTTGTTCACCGTATTCCTCAATATATTCCTTCACATTCCGTTTCATCCGCTTATCTTTTCAAACTATGACTTTTCCTTCTAAGATGATCAGCATCGCTTCTCTTCAAGTTCTCATTTATATTTCTTAACCACTTGAAACCTAAAGAATGCGATATAAGAACAAGTAAGCATTAAGGAAAATTCAAGTTTATTAGCAAAACGTAAGTCTTATCAGATTAAAGCCCTGAGGAAGAATTTTAAAACTCCATTGAACGTTATATCAGTTATACCCTTCTTTAAAAAGAAATTCCCGATAAACTATGTATCAAATGCTACTTTGATTATTTATATCAATAAGACAGAATACAATTGATAAATTTTTGAATTCTCTAAAAGAGAAGTTCTTTAAAAGAAAAAAGAATTCTCCAAAGAAAAGGCAAGCTTTTTGTGAGTTTAAAAGTCTCATGGATATAAAATCCATATCATCTACTTTTCAGTATATCTGTCAATCGGTTAATACTGGAAAATTTGAAGGGTAAGGTTTAGGGTTTCACGAGACTCATTTCACCGTTGCCTCTTCGGGATTTAAGAAGCCAACCGATTTCGTGTAACATTAGGGCAATAAGGTGGAGGTATAAAAAACACATTCATATTTGGAGAAAAAAGAAAGCGTAAAGTTAGTGATAGTGGCGATGGTCTAGTATTCGATATAAAGTTAGTCATTCGCAGAGCAAGTTTTATAAGTCATCAGTTAATTATTCTATTTAGTAAACAATTCTTGCTTGCCTCTATACCAAGCATACTTCTTTGCTGTACGAACGAGAACAATAAAACGCAATGCAAATTCCATAACTGCATCCAGAAAATAGATATTCTCCTCTTCCACCAACTCTCACTGGTGGTATTCGTCTTAACAACAATTTGTTTGCCATCCGTGGTATAGCAGGGAAATCTCTCGACAAATGTTTTAACTTTTAATTACCTCTCGTCCATCAAAATTTCCTTATTTTAATACTTCATTTATACACAAACATCAATTCTCGCTTCATTCCCTTGAAAATTAAAGCCATTAATCTTCAGTATATATCTGCTAGCATATCTTAATGAATGGAGTATAACCCACTTGTCTTTTGGTGCAGAATAGAGAAAAGTAAATCTTGCATTTACTTTTGTCTCAACCTTGTTTTTAGCTGTGATATATAAAAGCTACTGAGTTACATATGATGCTGAGAAATGATCTTTCACCATAGTCTTTCCATACTGAATGCTACGATATTGTAATAATAATTGTTACTATCCGTGACAATGAATTGTACTATACATATTTATATATGTCGTCGGAGAAATAATTTTATTATTGTTGTCGTTGTTATTATTACTGTCATTATTATTGCTGTTGTTGTTATTGTTATTATTATGGTTATCATTGTTACTACGAAAAGTGCTAAACATAGGGTCATTGTGTGGCACCTTAAGTGGTACTCTGATGGCACTCTAGCTCAGCGTAGAAAGAAGACAAATACCTCACTCCTCATCCTGCTTAGTAAGCCTCAGTCTCTCTCAAAGCTATTGGTAGCTAATGTTGGAGGGTTTGAGGACCCAACCATTCTTGAGCTGTTTCACTGACAACATTCAAATGAAAATTTCACGCGTATGAAGCCAGTCTTTATGAATGGTCTTAATTAAATTAAATTCGTGTCCTTCCTGGAAGGATTGCTACGAGCGAATAAACTACGCCCACCACGTGTCCTCGGTCGACCAAAACCGCAATCAACTTTAAAGTCCTCGTTATCTTAATGGTATGGGGTTTGGGAGGAGGAAGCGGAGTTAATAGAAGCGCATACACTGGCGAGTGCATGTTTATGTGCAGGGACAGTGAGAGAAAGACGGCACAGAGGGAAGGGCCGCAGACTATTTTGCTGCAGCCACTCACAGGAGAGTGCTCTGGGAGTCACCCTTTTGCTTCGTCTCAGGTTACACGCAATCAAGCAGCGAGAGACGTACGAGATTTTTACGAGGGGAGAAAAGGCCTTCGAGGAGAGATTTAAGGGAAAAAGAGATTTCACGGGAGAGTGGGAACTATTAAGGGAACAACTGATTTGAGAGAGAGAAAGATGAGAAACAAGAGAGGTATTTGAAGCGAAGAAGGGCTGACGGCTGGAGAATGGAGTCCATTGACCGGTATCTATACATGCAACAGAGAGCGGTGACAGCAGTATTCAGTCTGGCATTGTTCTCGCGCCGTAATTAAGAGGCAAGAGAATGTAACTAAACAACTTCGCCGTTTTATCTTTTGCGAGCTCTATAAACGATTTGAAACGTACAAGATTTGTAATATCATGAGTGGAAATTATTCATAGGTAATGATATGCTATGAGGGACAAATTTCGGCATTACTATTACTACTAACATGCTATACTATAACCTTGGCATTACATTACTGTTACCATGGTCGTCTTGCAGTAAATTTCGACATTTCCGAAGTTACGGCCCAAGCAGTTTATTCATTTAGAATTATCTTAGAATAGAATAGAATATTCTCTTAGAACTTTTATTGCAGTCTTGGTACTAACCTCTTTTGGAACCGTTGTATTTGTAANAAAAAATGAGTTCTTGAATCGATTCGTTCTAGCATCTATTCCCCTTATCTTTCTCGGCCTACGTAACATGGTGGACGCATTATATCGGCTGCACTGTGAACGTGCTTTCCCTAAATTTATCCAGAAAATTCATCCTTTGTTGAAATCTTCTAACTTCTAAAGATTCCCATCTTGCGTCCTCAAGTATCTGTGTGACGCTCACTGATTTATCGTAGTAATTATTCACAAAACGTATCGCCTTTCGTTGCGCTTTTTCTAATTCCCGATTACAGCACTTCTCGGCAGGGTCTCATACATTACACGCATACTCAAGATGAGGCATAACTAACGCAAAATAACATCGCTCGCGAACTTTTTTCTGCTCCGACCGACTATTTTCTTAACGAAGCCGAGTTTCTTAAGTGCTTTTCCGCATATATTACGGATGTGGGAACTCTTTATTACGTTATTCCTAGATATTTCACCAATTATATTGTTAATACGTTTATCCCACGGAGACTGCACGATCTTTATTTTGTTATTAGGGGTAACCAGTCAATCTTCGCAAACTTTATACACTTAACGCATAGTCAGAATTTCATAACTAGTGACAACAATCTACACTGATCTAATGTTTCCAGCCACCAATCAATATTATCAACGACGATTGCTGGAAACGATGATAATTATGACATGACTCAAAAAGAACCAATTTAATATTTTATCATTTAGCTATTCTTACGAATTAATAATAGCAATAGGTTTGCGACCAAAGTTATAGTTATTAATCTTTAAGGAGGAATTGTGTTATAGCAGTTAACCATTTAAAAGTAATTCCACTAGAGATTTCAGAGCTGCAAGAACTCTTCCGTTCTTAGAATTCAGCTATATTTTTCTCTAGTGAATCCTTAGCAAGAAATAAATCAATAAATTTAGCGCAGGTTGTTGTTGGTGAATTAATAGATGGATATTGCGACCAATGGCGTATTAATAGAGGTCGGAATTTTACTTTAAAATTACTTATAGTCCTAAAAAGATCTTTGAAACATTTAAAGCGTACTTCTTCTTATTTTTACTACAAAATAAGCTTGCGAAATGTAAAATATAATAGGAATTTGCCAAATTATTTCGTTGTCCGAAAATACTCATTAAATAATACTTCGAATTGTACATCCCTTTATAATAACTAAACATATCAAGCTATATTAGGTGGAACATCTCCATAATTTGTTAAAGATTACGATACAAAACTAGACTTAGTTCACAAAAATATTTTGGATTGAGTCTAGTTTTGTATCATAATCTTTAATAAATGTATGATAATATTTAAAATATTATATTTATGATAATTATTTAAAAATAAAGGTTTTTTATATGAACGTATCTACTTTATTAGTTTTTTCTTAAAAATGACCATTTCATTCGCGAAGAAGTGTGTCATTAAACAGAGAAATTTACTTAAATTTCGCTGTTTAAAGTAATCATGTATTTAAAGACTGTCGTTGAAATGAGAAATTCCGTTGCTAATTCCACATGAACTTTGATACACGACCGTATCTGTTTCCGTGCGACGTCATCAGGTACAGGTATTTAAATACTACTTAAAGAAGTATAGTGATATTATGTGGTTATTGAAAATTGATTCTGTGATATAACGAACACGGTAAAAATGATTGGGTGTTTTTTTTTCTTTTATGAGCAATAAAATACTATTATGCAAAAAAAAATAATAGAATTTTTCTCTGGTGGCAAAAATAAATTATTTCCATTATGTGTGGTGCTATAAAATGTTTTTCGTCTCTAATAACCTCTTTACTTCTTTTAAGTCCAAGAAACTTTTGAGACTTCACTTTTTTCTGCCGGAACTGATTTGCGACACCGACGAATGAGCAACTTCGTATTACGAATAGGAAACTGCTACGAACAGATATTTTCGTGCATGAGGTCAACCTCACGTGCCTTTCTGAGCTTGTTAGTGAGGGTCGTTCGCCAAGAGGCTCGCGAAAGCAGTAAATAATTCAAATACGAGTCTGACATTGGAAAAATCAACACAGAAAAGCGGAGACAAATACGCTGCTAAATTTCAGCTCGAGCATCAATATCAAACGCTTACTTCACTTAAGCCTTTTTTAATATACCGAAAGAAAGGAACGATTCGCATCCATTTTTAAACATTTCATCAGTCTGTTATGGCACTTAAAAGAAAAGAAAACATTGAACACACTTTTAACGCATACTTGAGAATTTCCTCCAGACTTTTCAAAACGGCAAATTTGGCGTTCGAAATTTCTCCTCAAGCATCTTTTGACTTCATAAATTTTATATTGTTGTACTCAAAGAAAGTAATTCTTTTTTAAAAGAAATTTCCCAAAAGTACATCTATAACTGCATACTCAGTGTCTCTCCCAATCAATTCGTATTAAAATTAATATATTAACGATAAATAAGAATAAATGTAGGAATACGATCGATAGATTCTTTTTAAGGTTAGGAGTTAAAGTTGTTCACCATGCCCTGCAAATTATTTATTAAGTGTAATCAAGAAGGAATTTCTTAATGACCACAATTAGATATTCATATCGAATTATTAAGAATCTCGAGCACTTCATATTAATAAATTATCCATACCCTTCCTCAGTATGGTACTCAAATACAAGCAGCATTAAATAAAAGTCTGGATTTCAGCAGAAAAAAATCGTCGATGAAATTCGAGTGGTATTCGTCCCACCTTTAGTGCCATCTCTCCTCCGATTATTTACGCACTTTATAGCCACATGTACAGTATCAAATGCGACATTAAGTGTATGTTAAATCACGAACATGCAATTAGACAAAAAGTATGAATTATGAATATATAATAATTTTCATCTATTTTTTCCAGCCAAAACAAATGCTAGTAATTCTTAATTGTAGGTTCGAATTCTTGGAGGTTTTTCGCATGTATGTACATAACTTCAGTTTTCTCCTGCAGATAGCATAGCTTTAGAGAGCTTTCAAAATAGAATCTGAGCATGATACAGGTCACAGACAATGTGCTCTGATTGAATTTCTGTGCGTGGAGAAAGGAACGGTAATATTCACAAACGTTTGTGCAAAGTTTATGGAATATTTCCGAATTTTATATAATTACTCCAGACCTCATCACGAATTTTAGTATTTTTCTTAGATAACTACTACCGTAATGTAAATCATTTTCATGTTTGTCTATTTCTATGTAAGTACCCTGCAAGCCACCTTTCAACGTGGTGCAGGGGGTTCCAGCTTCATGACTCTATTTCCCTAATCGATTACTTTCGCGTATTGTTCGCGGAAAAAAATGAGTTCTTGAATCGATTCGTTCTAGCATCTATTCCCCTTATCTTTCTCGGCCTACGTAACATGGTGGACGCATTATATCGGCTGCACTGTGAACGTGCTTTCCCTAAATTTATCCAGAAAATTCATCCTTTGTTGAAATCTTCTAACTTCTAAAGATTCCCATCTTGCGTCCTCAAGTATCTGTGTGACGCTCACTGATTTATCGTAGTAATTATTCACAAAACGTATCGCCTTTCGTTGCGCTTTTTCTAATTCCCGATTACAGCACTTCTCGGCAGGGTCTCATACATTACACGCATACTCAAGATGAGGCATAACTAACGCAAAATAACATCGCTCGCGAACTTTTTTCTGCTCCGACCGACTATTTTCTTAACGAAGCCGAGTTTCTTAAGTGCTTTTCCGCATATATTACGGATGTGGGAACTCTTTATTACGTTATTCCTAGATATTTCACCAATTATATTGTTAATACGTTTATCCCACGGAGACTGCACGATCTTTATTTTGTTATTAGGGGTAACCAGTCAATCTTCGCAAACTTTATACACTTAACGCATAGTCAGAATTTCATAACTAGTGACAACAATCTACACTGATCTAATGTTTCCAGCCACCAATCAATATTATCAACGACGATTGCTGGAAACGATGATAATTATGACATGACTCCAAAGTAAGATGAACGGCATGATCGGACTCTCGAAGGAGGACTCGTCAATTTCACCCGCCAAACTTTTCTACGACAATCGATTTATTTTCCCACCGCGTTAGAGTGTCTAACCGCCGAAAGCCTCTCCGCGTGCGAAAACAAAGCTTCGGAAAGCAGATTTCTCCGGTATCGTTCCGTTCCCGTCGGTTTCCCAAAAAGAACAGTATGCCCCGCGCGAAAAGATTTCACGGCGCCAAAGTAAACCGCAATTGACGCTTCCATTCGCCAGCCATCGATGCTTTCGAAGCGGCGGATCTTTCGCCATTTCACGGAGCGGCTATCGACTCGGCGGCACCCCACCCTCCGCGCCATCACCACGGAGACGGCACGGGCCTCACCCACGCCACCCGCCCCTCTGCCACCGGATGGGGGAGATCCGATCTGTTTGCTCGGCGATTTTATACCAATTAGGAGCTTAGGCGCCTCCCCTCAGCACGCCGTCGACGGCGGAGATAGAATAGCAGAGTGTGGGGATGCTTCCGAGGGGGTTTGTATCGTGGGAGAGAGCGTATGGAGCGAGGGGACGGCGATAATAGCCCCTTTGTTTTTACAGAGGGTTAAGGGAAAAGGTTTACGAATGCGCGCACGCTCCGAGGCTCCAATGACGGAAGAGCCGCTATTATTTCCCGGATCTGCGAGCTGTGAATGGGGAGGATGTCAGGATTTGTTGGAGGATGCGTTCCGCGGGGAAGAAAGGATTGCCGTCAGGTTCGCGTTTATCTTTCCGGGCGGAACTATGATCCTCCGATTTTATGTCTCTTCGCTTTCGAGTGGGGCTTCGAGTGATCGATCCATCGATGGATCGACTATTTGTGGGCTGAGAGAGTTTGTCACCGACGTGGACTGCGTTTACGATGAAAAGAAACACGTATCGTTAGTTTAGACCAGTGATTCCCAGACTTTTTCATGCTACCGTCCCCTTGGATCCATACCACCGCCTCCCAAATATGAAAATCTACGAAAATTAATGTCTGTATGGCCAAAGCTGAAGAATGATAAATAATAATAATAAAACGTCTTTATTTGGGCGAGATAGTCAGTCAGAAGAGACAGTCTCTTTTTACATCTAACCCTTCGTCATACAGAGCATGAAAGAAAGACAGCACGAAAAAAAAGTGCATGGAAGGAAACTACTTAGTGGGTTTAAAAACCTAAGTTTGCGCTTAAGAAATAATTCACCACAGCAGGAAAACACCCACCAGAAGGGGGGTGTGAAAAACCTGCGAAACCTACAGATAATTAACTAAATTAAAGGAGAAGGCGGTTTAAATAGATCTGAAAGGCAAAACAAGAACAATTTACATAGCAAATACAGATGGAGATACCCTTGTATAATAAGCAGAGCTTATTAATTTATGAATTATCTTAATTGGATTTCATAGTTACTACAGATAGAAATGTGTTGACATAAAGGATAAGCAGAAAAGATTAAGAATTATCTGAAATGTAAACAAGAAAAAGCAAAAGGTACACTTTACAAAGATACAAACAACAAACACACTAAAAACCATTACAGTCGCTGGTAGTTACAATATGAATCTTCTACAATAAACTAAGCTACCTTATAATTATCTATTTATGTACATATTTCACTTGGGACAGCGGACCAAAACCGGGGATAGAGGACGGAAAGGTTTTTCTAACAGAAAAGGATGTGAATGTGTTGGGCCAAGGCTTGGTGCATTCATAGTGGGGTAAAGAATTTGGATGAAGAATTTCAGAACATTTGAGTTCTGTTTTGCTGGATTAGTAGATGATTGTGGCATTTACGCTTAAAGCAATACGTGGATGGCAAATTTTCCATACTTGGAGGAAGTGAGTTCCAAAGATTGTTGGCTGTGACTTTAAATGATTTGTGAAATATTTCAGTTCTTTGCTGGGGAATCAGGAGTTCCTTACAACCTCTCGTGCTGCGGTTATGAATTGCATCTAGAGACACAAATAAGGTATAAATGTATTGTGGAGACTTCGTGTTTAAAAATCTATATGTGGATGATAGAATTTGTTGTTTCCGTCGTGATTTTAATCGAAGTAACGACAGTTTAGAGTAATATTCGGAAACGTGATCATATTTTCTCAAGTTGAAAATAAACCTCATCACGGCGTTTTGCATGCGTTGTAGATTTATAGCAAGTTCCCCGACAGATCCTGGTAGAATGTGTCACAGAAGTCAAAGTGTGGCATGACTAAGGAGTTTATAAGTCGTAATTTCACGGAGGGAGACAGGAAATTTCCTGCACGCCTGAGTGTGTGAAGTGAGCAATTTACATTTTTACATATGTGTAGGACGTGATCAGATCATGTAAGGGTTTCGTTCTTATGGAGACCGAGATTTTTCACAGATTTGCAGAACGGAATAGCGGTGCCATTTAGTTCAAGCGCTGGTAGGTTATCCTTGTTTACAGAGTTAAGTAGTTTAGGATATCCGATCATGATCGCTTGTGATTTAACAGGATTGAGGTTGATAAAGTTATCTTTACTCCATTTACTGATGAGCTGCAGATCATCGTTGATTTTACGCAGCTATTGAGGCAATTCTGAAGGACTTGAATCCAAGTAAATCTGTAGATTGTCGGCATAGAGATGGTAACTACGGTGTTTAATTACCTTAACACAGTCATTGATATAGACGGAAAAAAGCAGGGGACCCAAAATTGACCCCTGAGGATAAAAAGGAAATTAAGCACTGCAATGATAAAAATATCCACCAAATTACCGTATGAGAATTTTCTGATTATGTATAGATGCCATGTATCCAGTAAAACTCTATTGAGGAAGAAATATGACAGGCAAGTGGATAAAACTCTTTCTCGTCTAGCGCTCGTCTAGATTAGACCAGCGCCCCTTGGGGGCGGAATCACCCACTTCGGGAATCACTGGTTTAGACGAATCACAACCAATCTAATGTCAAGAGTGTGTATCAGGATAACACATGAATTACAATAATCAGCCGTATGGTCCAAAAACCGTTTCTGCGCCTTTATATTCTGTATATAATTCTGTATCATTATACAAAATCGCAAAAGGAGATTAAGAATGCACTCCGGTCGAATAGAAAGAGTATATAGTATAAGGAACTCTCAAATTAAACGACATCATATCCGTGAAAGGATCTCCATAGACCTAGCAGTATTAAAAATTCTTTCACTAAGAAATTAGTTCAATCGTTAAGTATTTCCTTCAATAATTAAGCGGCTTATTATTATAATCTAATAATTAATTAATTATTTCATTATTTTCAAAGTAAAAAATTAGTTTTTCTTACACGTTCTTGGAAAGGGTTAGGCTCACAAGGGGTTTTACAAGTATATTGCCAACTTACATGAGCGAATGTCTAAATAAGAAATGGAAACCGTATGCAAACAGATTAACGATGTATCTAGTATTCTTTGGTAGAAAAAATAACAGCGAGTTTTAATAATTTGCTCCTATTTGTCCACGGATTTGTTTCGGAGATCAAAATTTATTCACCAAACAATGAAAAGTTCCGCGGGACCTCGGAACACACACTGGACAACCTCGTTTCAAATTGACAGGAGTGATAATTTGGGAAACAAGGGGTGAAAAGGAATGTGAGGAGAGACTTGAGAAGGAATCGGAGACAAAGAGGGTGATAGGCTTGACAAATATCTAAAGTATAGAGAAAGCAGAACTTGGTAAAGTAAGAAGCCTAAAAATCGGTATTAATATCTAAGATATTTTATGTAGGTATGTTCCATTTTTATAATCGATTCTCTTACGAATTACAATGATGTAAATATAAAATCTTGTACTAATTATATTCTCACAAACCAAAGTTTAGGAAATTACAGGCAAACAAAAATTGTCAGTGTAAAACCTAGTATTAATTAGATTCTCACAGGCCAAAGTTTAGCAAATTACAGGTCAAAGGCGGACATTTCTTTCGGTGTTTTGGCGATGATCGCCGACATTTGACATCGTAAGATTTACGTCTATCGCGGACACCGAAACAAAGGAGGAAACTGGGCTGAAATTCACCTAAAATGGCACCTTGTTTTTGGAAGCTCCAGAAAAATCCAAAGTACGGTAAATTTAGCACCACGAGTGCTAAAACTGCAACAGTGGTTCCGCCTCCCGAGGAACCTTTGCCCCCTCCTCCCCCGTCTCCTTTCCACTCCTTCACCCCCTCGACCTTGGTGTGGTAAAAATGCACTTTAGTTTCACTCGAAACCCACGATAAACGCTTCCAGGAGAGGGCACATAAAACTGATGTATTATGAACAGTTGCAACATTAGTTAGACCGGATATTGCTCTGAAAGTAATGGATTTTTTTATCTTTGTGCGCTGTATGACTAGGAAACCATAAAATTCTCGCTGAGCTCATTGTTCACGAATACACTAGGTACTCTCGCAAGCAGGTTGACTCACGTGAGAACAATCATGTAAGAAATTTAAGAAAAGTCGACATGTTCGAGCAGGTTTGAATTCTTTTCATCAGCATTTGTTTAAACTCCGAATTAACTCGATTGTAATTGCCGATTTAAAATAATTTACGTTCGAAATGCTCGCGTGGTTTTTCAACTCGTTTATCCGTGGATTGATGCGCGGGATAAGTCTGCGAGGATCTGAGAATTTTTTGTTGAAAAAAAAGCATCTACAATGTTTTTGGAGTTTTATTCAACAGCTAACTTAACCATCAGCGGCTGCTTCTATCCTGGAACTTTAGAAGTTTAATATTTGAGTAACTTGATTTGAGCGCGTTAATTGTTTGCAAATGATGTTGTATTGATTTGGGAGAAAACCAAATATATTCCAAGTATAGTTAGATTGTCATATAGTTCGCAGTTGCGGCGAGGTTGAATTTGGGGGAAATTGTTGCCAAAACAAAAGAATGACTCAAATCAGAGCCGCGCCGTTCTGTGGGTGCAAGGGTGCATCGCACCCGGGCGGCGGCAACAGAAGCGTGGCCAACCATTAATATTATTACAACAAAATTTTCCTGTTCCAAGAATACATGCTCTTCAGGTTTTGAAATGTGTATTTACTAGAGATTTCATCGAGTCGGAATCGGGTTGATTTGAGTTTTTTTCTAATTTGCAATAAGCTTTGCGTGTTTTATTGACGAAGACTGTCGCTCGGATTATGACACTCAAAAGTAACGCGAAATATTAACTCATAATGGCCATTTACTACATCAGGATACGGAATATGTGTAACTAATTATCCCCGATGCTTTGTGACCAATGTAAGCTGGGGAACGAAGTCATAAAACACTGGGTTTTCGAAGTATTATAAAATAATTTTACCTGAAAATCAGGAAATATATGGTTTTTGTATTTAATTTTAAGGGGCGGCAAATTATGTACGCACCCGGGCGGCAGATAGGCTGGGTGCGGCTCCGATTCAAACGATTGAAACTTGAGCATAAATGAAAATGTGGAACAGTGAAAAACTCCAAAAACCATCAAAAGCGGGGTTACCTGCTTATACGTATTTCGCCCTCAACGAGAACATCCTCAGAGCATTGCGACTGACGAAGCAGTGAAGAATTGGCGCAATTACAGCCAATTTTTTACTAAGAAGTAGTACTATTGTAGAAGTACTATGTCCAACTTATTTCATGTGATAGGAAAGGCATGCGAATGCAACTATTAAAGGGATGGGTGTTATGTGGTCGTAGTAAACAATAGGAACTGTCGAGAGGGGCAAAGGTTCCTATGTGCATAGATGTGCTCCATCCCATTGTGCACAATGTGAAAGACTTGTGTGCGTTTTTTGTGTAACGTTATGGATCGTGGAAAACTACAAGAAGTTATCCAGACTTTCGCTAAGGACAATTAGCATCCTTAAGAAGTTGAGGGCATGAAATAAGTGGTACAAAGGGAAGGGAGACGATAGAGATGGGGATCGGATGTAGGACGCATGCGAGCGACCAATTGTAAACCCCGGGCACGCGCTTTTCTCGGTTCCCTCTCTCTGAGATTTTCTCTCCCACTCGTCACCACCACCACTCTCCATAGCGCGCCAATCGCAGGATACAAGTTACTCTAAAAATTATATTCCAGAAGGTTGGGAGGGAGCAACGATATTTACGCTCGAGGGGCTCTTCTTCTGGAGACAATATTAAGGAATAAAAGCAACTACGATTAAAAGGCTGTTTGTCAAAAATGTCCATTTCTACTCCGCTGCTAAAGCATGAGATTCCAAAAATTAGAGAATGTGGGAAGATCAATTTGCTTGCAACCCTTTCGCCCGGATTCTTCAAACTGCGAGCTCCGACCCCCAGTAAGTCGCGATGTATTTGACTACGTTCGTATCAAACAAAAATAAAACGCAGAACTATTAAGGTGAGTGAAAATTTACTGGAGTCCATAATAATGATGACGATGATAATAATATATTTTTCTTTTCTTTTTAAAATATTTAAATGTATTTAAATGTATACCTACATCTTCAAGGTAAAATAGAAGAATTACAACGTATTTCTTTTTAAAGTATCATAACCCAATAGGTCCTGCCAAAGCATGCTAGGTTTGTCGGCGGGTTCCCAGTTGGATATATTATACAACTCAGTTTTACAGTGAACTTAAAATTAAAAAAATAAACTCAGTGTGCCATGATACACAGAGATATTAAAATTAACACTTTTAACTACTTGCTTTGAGCAGATAAATATTAGTAAATATATAAACACTATCCAAAAATTACTTTAAATATTGAAAACAAGTTATTTTTAATTAACACAAAGTAGTTGGGATACTTTTTGTATAAATAATACAAAAAGTATCCATATTCAGATATGAAAGTATTATTTGCATAATTGTATTCAAATTAACAATTTAATTATAAATATTCCTTCAGTTTGTATTTGACTTCTCTAATTGACTTTAAGTGAATAATAATATAACGTCTTTATTGAAGGGCGAGATTGAGGCTTCCTAGTCCCTTCTTACACCTAACCCTTATGAGTGTGAATTCACCAGATGATGTTAAGACTTTTGATTAATGATTTTTTAATGGCGACACTGCAGTTTATACAGATAGAGGTTCTAAAAACATCGATAGTAGGTGATATATCGCATATCATGAGTAGCAAGTACTTATGATATAATGAAAGGAATTAATGAACTATGACGAGACATGATCAAGAGGCATCGTCTAACGGTTAACTTGCAACTGAAAAATTATTTCGTATTGGTCCTTGAAGAGAACGATTACGACTTAAAGTTCCTCCGCCCGTTGTAATCTTTGGGTATGAGCGAATTTTAGCAATCTAAGGCCTTAAGTGCCAGGACATTTAATTTCTTGTTGAGGCCTCTAAGAAGTCCTAGCACTTAAGGTTAGGCTAAGCTTAAGCAACGCTTACGGTTGCTTATTCACATTTAAAATAACGACTAAACGACTTTCTTGGGACCCCTTCATGGCGAGGCCCTCGGCGCCTAATAGCAAATCCGCTCGTGAAATTTAATACTTATTTAATTCAAGTGGTCGGAAATTTTCGTTCTTTGTTCTTGAAAATATTAGCACGTATATAAGCCTTTTGTCTCAATCAAACACCGCACTTAAAAGTTGACGCACGTTACCAACCAGCATGTATATACCTGGGTAGCAACAATCACGACTTTAATACGATGAAAATAAATGCAGCTTCGAAGTTTGGATGTTATAGACCTAATTCCTTTCCCGCCATAGGAGTACCCATACCAACCATCTCATGGTCCTTAAGTTTTTATATAACCTTCATTTAACGAGATCTTCTGGATGGCTGTTATTCATGCAAAAGTATTTCGTTATCTTGGGTCCTTAAGATCTATATTCCTCTTTTAATCTTCGATTCTCACCATCTATTGGTAACGGCAAATATGATTTTTAGCGTTGGGTGAATAAAGGGGTTTAATGTACTTTTAATGTGGGTTTTAATAAAGAATTTATGTCGCATACTTCGATTGGATATTAAAACTGAACCAAGCAATAAGGTAGAAATGAGTTTCGTTCATGAATCCTTACTTTCGGAAAACTGCGATTTATGAATAACGAGGAAAATTAAGGAGGCACATTATCACCAAGCGATTGAATGAAGCGGCAGAGAGAGGTTGAGAAAAACGTTATCGGGGAAATAGATCATAACCATACACTCGTTCGGGGTGTAAATATTTATGAAAGAGAAATCCCGGGGTCGTTTATTGCTTTATCCTATCGAATTTATCCTCACATGAGACCAATGTATGAGAGATATCGCAAGTATGGTAAACAGGAAACCAGAAGGGCTCCCGGAAAGCCAAGTGGGTGAAAGCGGTCCCGGGTTCGATTCCCGGAGAGGGCATACGTGCGAAATTACCTCAGCTGTCGAAGCACTTTTAATAATACTACTACTACTAGGAAACCAGGAATCCTTAAGAAAACAACAGAAACCAGTTAAGTGAGATCCAAGCAATAACGAATGAACTGAGAATTTTTAAACTTGGTTACTTTATATTATTGCTCAAATGGTTTTTGTTCCCGGAGCCCCATCGGCTACTAAGTAAATTATCCTGTACCCTCTATTCATCACAATAAGAAATAAATTGTAAAGTAAACCATAGTAAACATACCAACATGGGATGGAAGGGAAATGTGGCTGAAATTGCTACTTTTGGAATAATTTTACTATGATGTGCACTTGTTTATCCTACTATTTGCCGCGCCCTTAGAAGATAATACTCCTGTACCCCAAAGTGTCAAGAGCAATCCAGGCTAACTATCTAAGTAACATCCAAATCTCATAACAGTGTAGTGCCCAAACAGCCATATATTAGATTTAGATTTGTACCCCGTAAGCCGCCAGTGGTGTATGGCAAGGGGTGTATGAACACCTTACCTAATCTTCCCTATTAGATTCTCTGATGCTTTGCGGGAAGAACGACCAGAAGTAACTACCTGTTTTAGCGATTATTTCCTTGTAACGCTTGGTCGTATGGCCGTAACGCTACTGTCGAACCTGAAATATCCGCTGACAAAACGGGCCGCTGTACGTTGTACCATCTCTTAATCGGAGACTAACCCTACTTCATGTGGATTCCAGATTGCGCAGCGGTATTCGAGACTTGGTCGAATGAGGGAAATGTACGCAATTTCTTGGACTCTAGATGGGTATCCTCTCAGGGTTCTACGTGTTAGTCTTTGCATTCTATTCGCCTTTCTTATACAATGTCGAATATGGATCTTTCCTTGTATTATTAGTTGCGGGACCTCATACCTACTTCATCTCATTATGTGACCAAAGTATTTTTTCTTCCTGCATTTTATAAGTGTTCCTTCGGACTTGGTCATTTTGGGTACTTCCTTGGTGGACGTTCTTGTGATTCAAGATATCTTGGATAGACAGAAGGTTAGAATAATTAATCAGAAAAATTTCATGGTAATATCAGTCTTCCTAAGTCTATATCCATAATATGTATCTTCACTAACAAAGTCATGTCCCCCTTCTGAAAACGCTGCTACATTAGTATAAGTGACAGCATCCACCGAATGGCATCGTGAATTTGCATATTCCTTCATTATTCATATGAATTCATAACCAAAATAATATATTCAACCCCGATTTCGTTATGCAGACTTATCGAAGCATTAAAGCGAACCCTCAGCTCCTTCCAATAGATTTTAGCGAGCAGAAACGACGCAAGTGGCGTTTGAGTGCCACCGTCGTTTCCCGAGCAGATGAAGAGGAGATGCTCCAGGGGTCTCTGAGAATCCTTCTCCCCCATTGTTCTGCCTTCGCTTTAATTGGAGCCGCGGAAAGAAGATGCGATCTGCTGAACGCAATCTTGCGAGCGCACGTCGAAACTCTTGACTTCGGAGCGGGGATTTCGAAATGCTTAGCCTGGATGTTCATTTGGAGCCCCCTCGTTCAGCCTTCAGTCTTGCCCTCTTCTTTCGTCTCTCTAAACGATCGCCGATTCACGGCAAGATCAAGTCCACTCTATGGTTCCAACATTTAAGTTCAAGAATCTTTTCCATTGCTGTAAATATATTCATATTTTCCAACTATGAAGCACTACCACAACTCGTGGGTGTTATACTTTCAGCTCCGAGATATCCTCTGTTGGTATAGCCTGAGTGTATTGTTGAATGAATACGTTTAGGTTGTAATCTATAGAGAAAAGGAACACGGCTGTGGTAAGACATTCGTGGTAAGAGTTCGCGAAAAACCTTTGTGGTAAGAGTTCGAGAAAAAGCTCTAAAAAACCGTTGTTTGCGAGAAAACTAATAGTTGAAAAATACCAACCAGCGGTGGTAAGGGTTCTAAGAGGCCGCGCTTTGGAAGTATTGTTCTCAATACGTATTTCGGCAATTACGTTGCCATCTAGGGGGTGTTTTCACACCCTAAATAATCCCTGCAAATCTTCGGGAGAGAAGAATAACTGAGCGTGGTGGGGGAGGAGTATTTATGTCTTTTGTGGTGTGACGTCAATGAGGGAGAACAAAACGGAAGACGGTATTGGACCCAGGCCATTATTCATTATGCGCTGGCGATTAACGTTTATGAAAAAGCTCTCGTATGCGTCGAGTTTTGAAGTCCTCTGCACTGCTTATTGAGTTTTATGTTTTCTCTGTCAATTTAAGGTTATTTTCTTGAGAGTGTTTAGTGACCCTTGATCTTTTTATTTGATTGTGATTAAAGTGAGCCATGCGTTCTTTAAATTTGGTTTCTATTGTTCTATTTGTTTGTCCGTAATAGACTATGTCGCAATCTTGACATGATATTTCGTAGATGCTGGATTTCAGATGACGTTTAGGATGATTTAAGAATAAGTAAGTAATTGTACTTATTTATTCTTAAATTTCTAAAAATAACGATACATACTTGAACAACGGAGGAACCATTATTCCTTGTCGCAGGAGCAATCTGAAAGCATTCTCGAGTTTAATGAAACGACATACTTGGCGTTATTGCTGGTTGATCATCGATTAAAATGACAGCCGGCATGAGTGGTCACATATCTCATTCCATATATGCCAGTATTTGGTGTAAACAATAACTAAACGGGGAGAATACTAAGTACCACCAGCGTGTGTATTCTTGTTTATTCTATTACAGCCTCACATTAAGTACTTCCTTGAGTCAAAAGTACTTTCGTACAGTCTCATTTCAAATAATTCGGATAACATGATCCAATTCAGAAACTGACCAATTTTACTAGATTATCTTTCTTTTCTAATTTCTGAGATCCGTCGGTAGCTGATTTAAGATCACTTTCAGTTTAATAGTTGCAAATATTTGATATATACAAGAAAGCTTTCATTTAAGACTATAAAACAAGAAAATATCGATGAAAGAGTATTCAAAGTATGATCACATTTGTACATTGGTATCTGGTTGACAAAATTGGTGATCAAAAAACGTCTCGGATAACCACGCAGTCTTTGGTTAAACGCCTTCTGGTGAATATTGACAACTGAAAACTTCTTTTATGACTTTCCATTCCATCAATGATAATTTTTTGTTGAATATAATTAAAATAAATCATTTGTATTATTTTTCGATTACATTTTCATGACTTTTATCTACATATTTGACATGTAGTATGGTTCTGGAAAATCGCGCCTTGGAAAACGAAGGTTTTGGTTAACGTCGAAAATCTTGAAACGGATTACCATCGTTAACCAAGGTACCACTGTATTACTTATGACACGAAATTATTATTGAGTATAGCTTGACGGCAGTGAAAATGGCCTCCGAATCGAAGATTAGCGGAACTTGGAAAGGTGCGGTATACGTGAAAATTCAAATGTGCAAACGCAGAAATTGGTAGTCAGAAAGGCGCCCTTGAGGTCTCTGCGCCAGGGCAGGTCGCCCCGCGTCTGCTAAGCGAGATGCGAAGCTAAGGGAAGTGCTGTAGACAAAGAGAAGTTTGATTTTTCTATCATCACATTCCAGCCAACTATTGGCCACGTGGGCATACGCCTTTTCCCGAGAGTGACAATTTCTTTACACCTCTCGAATCAACTTCATAGCTGTTTTCCCGAAACAGGCGAGCCTCGGGAACAAAATTATCATGTAATTTTCTCATATAGAAATCTCGAATGTTAAACAGATTTAAATACACGCGAGTGACGAAAGTAAGAAGTAGATATACATCTGGATTTGGTAGGACTAGCGACGGAATGTTCTTTATTTCTCGCCATTTGTTTAGTTGTGGAATAGACGTGACGTTTCCTGGGGAAAATTTGATTAGAGATTTGAATCTCGACGATAAGAAAACAAAGCGGATACAAAGACATATTAAAGTAAAATACATATAGAAGTAAATTGTCAGCCTATCTTTTCCACTATTTATATTATCAATTCCGTTGCTCAATATTGGCTTTATACATTTTTCAAGTCTTAGTATGAAATGACGATAGTTGAAGTCTTCTGTATTTCACGAGTTATCCAGTCTGAAAAAGAAGAAAAACAATTCTGCTGTAAAATTAATATTTTTTACAATAGGCTCAAAAAAGCTTAAAAATTTGACTAACTGATGCAGGTGACATGTTATCAGTTACAACTGACAGCCAATACTAGCCAGACACCTAAAAGCTCCGGCTAATGCTTGTCGATGTTAAACTCTGTCTTATACGCTCAGATTTGCATATGAGGGTATATGAAATCAAGGGAAAGGTTGTCTTATCAGCCATTCCTTGTTTATCAAAACCTTCCAGAAAAATCAGTATCAATTTGTAATTTTCCCTTCATTTTATTCCAGCTTTTACAATACAGACCAGATGTTTTCTAATCCCTATTCTAAAATCTATATTTTTCTTAACCCGCGATTAGTTTCTGTCTATTGTCGGAAGGCGATAAGCAGGGGGCTAGATTACTTTCAGCATACGATAATTCCTACAAAGTCATGAAGAAGGCATAAAGTTATTTCGTTGCGTGGTACAACAATAAGACAGGGAATTGCTAGAGTAAAAATGGCACTGAACCGGATGGTATTATTAAGTGAAAATTAAAACTGTTAAAATTTTTTGATAGCGATTAAGAAAGCGGGCTAATTAAAATTTATGATACTTCAAAGAAGTCGCTTCCCCTGTCGTGTGAAAAATAGACGGAATGCATTTCAATTTTTCGCGCAAAAATCAGTCCTGAACTATGGATTGCTCCTGCTATCCTTCCAATCAACAAAATTTGGCTGGTCCTTTAAATTTTTCTTATTAAACAGAATCTTAAAAAGATATTACGATGTGCGTATCCATTTAGTTGTTTCTAAAGAGGAAGAAGATTGAAAATGAATAGTTCAAAAAGGTGAAATGTGTGCAATTTGCGAATTATCGCGATGATTCTTTCCTAGTATTTGCCTTAATCTTACTTATTTGTTGAAAGAATTTCCAAGCCAAGATAACACGCTAAGTTGTATTATATTTAATGCGAATTTTCAGCATCATCATTACTGGTGATGGTGTTTTCGACTTGCCTGGATTTGGGAAACAACTGTTGTCACAATACCGCAAGCCACTTTACAAGCGTATGTACATACCATAGGCTTGCCCTCCTAGACCTAGAAAGGGCCATGAGAGTCGGAAAGCACGCAATCAGGGACATAACCAACAATAAATGGGGCGGAACAGAAACCTTCACATTTTCTTGGCCCAATTTAAGTTAATTCCCACCTGCAGAACACCTTAAATCTTCAATCTGGAACTCTTTTTCTGGTTCATTAAATTTTATGAAAATTCTTTTTCCTTTCCCTCTCCGCCCATCCTCCCCCCGCTTTTTTCCTTTGAGATAATTAAATTCTTTTTCCTTTCCCTTGTGTTAAAAAATATTTAGTTACATTCCTGTGCAGAAAGGAAAGTAAGTATAGAGCAGCAAATATGCAGTCTATGATATGAGGGAGATTACCTAGAACAGGGGTGATGAACCTATGGCCCACACAGAGTGGCACAAGAGAGAATATTATTGGCATGTGGAAATCTTATGGCAATAGCCTTATTATTTTTTATTCACTTAAAAAATTAAGCCCCAGTATAAATGAATGTGGATTCTGCCCATTAGTGATGATAATTAATGATTATTAACGTCAATAATTACATATACATCCCATCATTGACATAATATAATAGATAATATCAGTATCTCATTCTATATTCTGGCACCATATTGGTATGAAACTGCTTTATATCTGTCAAATATGGCACTCTTGTTACAAAAGATTTGCCATCCTTTGCCTAGAAGAATGACATGGATGAAAATTTAAGGAGGCACATGAAATGCCATGAGTGGAAGATTGCTTTTTATCGAGTAAGCAACTATAGGCTTGAGGATATCTTGTACGTAGATGGTTTGACATCTGAAAATGGATATGACTGCACAAAATTAAAAGATAAGACAAATTCATGATCATAGAGGTATCTTAGAAACAGGTGGTAAAGATTTAAAAATGAAATACAGATTACAAAGGTCATACACATATGGTATTTTTACAAAAGGAGGAACCATTATTCCTTGTCGCAGGAGCAATCTGAAAGCATTCTCGAGTTTAATGAAACGACATACTTGGCGTTATTGCTGGTTGATCATCGATTAAAATGACAGCCGGCATGAGTGGTCACATATCTCATTCCATATATGCCAGTATTTGGTGTAAACAATAACTAAACGGGGAGAATACTAAGTACCACCAGCGTGTGTATTCTTGTTTATTCTATTACAGCCTCACATTAAGTACTTCCTTGAGTCAAAAGTACTTTCGTACAGTCTCATTTCAAATAATTCGGATAACATGATCCAATTCAGAAACTGACCAATTTTACTAGATTATCTTTCTTTTCTAATTTCTGAGATCCGTCGGTANCCATTAGGAAAAAGATTTTCTTATGTGACTGCCTTATCCTCTCCCTTTAATAGAGTAGCCTCCAGGAGTTAGCAAGTTAATGCTGCTGTAAAAAAAAGGTAGAAAAGCCAGTACTACACTTCCATTATCTATTATTTCCCAGAGTTTTACCTTCAGCTCCATTTACACAAGCTGAGTCAACTTTTGGTTGATCTCCCCAAAAACTGACTGTGGGAAATCTCTGTAGCTGGGGATTGAACCTCAGCCCTCAGTGTGGCCGAGGGGTGCCTTAACCGTTATTATTTCATATGAGACTGAGTAAGAATTTTGCAATGGTAGGAAATAAATGACATGCAACAATATGGGAAGCAGCTTTGTGTTTCCATTGCAATGTACTAATCTATTGACTAACCAAAGAAGCTCAAGAATCTCCATCCTAATGGAAATCCAAACTAACAAACCCCTACTTTAAATTATAGGAAAATTTTCTACTACAAGTTACAGTAGTTATTCTTTCAATTCACAATTCACAAATTGAATACTCTGATCTTATATTTCTATAGTGCTGATTACTAATATCTTTAGGTTTACAACATTTTCTTAAACTAATACTGAAAATACCACTTTCCAGAAATAGGAGAAGGAAGTTTTACCTTATTATGGAATGAATTAGATTCAATTAAATGGAATAACCAAATTACAAGTGATACAATAGAGAATTCATTCAAACATACAGGCAGTTAGCTGTAACATTTTTGAGAAAAAAGGGCAAGAATATTTCTAAAATTAAATAGGCAACAAAACCCATTATGCATACAATTAAATCATTTGATGAATATATATGAACTTCTTAATTAATTAATATCCAATTACTTACTTTCAGAAACATGAAGCTAGTTCAGAATGGCATACATGCATTATTAAACACTATTATTTCAAAGAATAATCCTCTCCTTTTAATAGAGTAGCAATGCCTCCAGGAGTTAGCAAGTTAATGCTGCTGTAAAAAAAGGAAAAAATGGAACTTTCTGTTTATCCTATAATATGTAACTTTTTTATGCAACTATCACAGGGTTATATTGAAGCTTTTCATGGTATTAAATAGTATTCATTATTTACCATTTGATTACTAAAAATATTACTTTTTCATTATGGTAAAAAAATCGATATTTCTATGACACAAGAATGATGTTCTTTAACCAGTTCCCTGACACACGTAAAATATCTCGCAGAAGATCTCATTTAAAATCCAATCACACCCGATATATTTTGTGTTTAGGATTTCAACAATGGCAGAAAGTACCCAATCTTTTAACTGAAAAATCTTTAACAATGTATAATCTGTCAGACATGATAACAAATGGCTCTGTAAGTATTTATAAACATCAATTTAGAGCTAATTCATCTTGATTATGCTTTCAAAACTTTATTATTAAATTAAACATGGAAGGGTCGTAGTTACGTTGACATTAGTAACATCGTGTGTCATCAACCTTCTTTTTCCATTTAATCAGTTTCCTCATTCCTTCAAAAATCACTAATTCATTCCTAGACCAAATCATTAAGAAAAGGCACCTGAAATTGATTAACTTCCCTCCATGTCTTGATATTTTTGTTGATTAACAAAATAAAATTTCCAAATAAAAAATGAGAGCAAATAATAATAAAATGACAAAATTAAAAGGAAAGGTCAAAACACAGGCAGGATTTCTTTGTATGATTAATTAATGAATCGATCCTGAAAATTTGACACAATAGAGAATGCAAATTGGTGATTTTTCCTTGCTTCAGAAGATCTCATTTTTCATTGATAAGTCACTTAAAAGACAAATATAGGGATACTTTTTTAAGCAAGACAAGCATCCGTAAAACAGTGCATTATATTAAAAATGACATAAATATTTCATGACTTACGAGATTTAAATTTTTCTCTAAAATATAAACTACGCCTCTCCATCAGGCCATTGGATGAAAAATGTGAACATAATCATGAAATAATTGTTCATCTTAAAAAACAGAAAAATTTGTCAGACTGAGCTGAATATAAAAAAAATATATACTTATACATGTAGAGGTATACACCATATTACATTTGCATATCTACAATTTTTGCAAACTTCAGAATAAAGAAATAATCGATAAATTAGTTCAATGTCATTACTTAAAAACATCTGTAACACAGAAGTTGAAAATGATAGCTCAGATCAATAGATGTACCTTCAGCAGACCAAAGGAATAGATTACTTCAAAAGCAAGTCCATCCTTTGCTTCTCTAGAAGCTCTTGTAGTTGAGAGCACTTGAGTACTGCTCCTTCATACTTAGCTTTTAACTGACTGTATGCCTCTTCCTTTTTTGCAACTGCAGCCTCCACTCTAATAAAATAATAAAAATGTATTATTGACAAAAAACTCTAAGAGTTGGCAATTTCTAAAAAGTAAATCTGTACATAAAATTGATTCAATTCACCTGAAGGGGATGGTATTTGAACAATGAGATAATCAGGGCTAGCACTAGGGGGTGGCGAAGTGGGCAGGTCTATGCGCAGGGCCCTGCATTTGTAGCAGCCCTGTGCATAGACCTTATAACATTATAATTAATGTAACCATGGGGGATGATATACCATAGCTAAGCTAAGAGGTGCCTACTCATAGCCTAATCCAGTCAACACAATGTTTGGATTTATAAGATAATCAAATGGTCTGAAGGTCTGTCTGGTTCCTGTACCAGTCGTCTCCAGATGGCTCATGAGTCTGCTATGAGTAATTAACACTCATATATATAGGAAAAAAAGGGACTTTGGAAACTAAGCAAGTGAAGAAATATCTGCTATGATACGTCCCATTATGACCAGTAAGAACCAGTACAACCGTGACATCTTAATATTCTATCGACAGGGTATAAAATGTCAATGGCCCCGCAAAATTCAATTTGTCCAATGCTCTGCACCCCCCTACTGCTGGCCCTGGAAAAAATCATTCTTCTCTAAAATGACAATGCTAAAATAATCACATTAGCTATAAGTGTCTCTGGAATAAAATGATGAAAGAAAAAGCTATTCAACCAGTAAACTTTGTCCAATAACCTCTGATATTTTTCTGTCTAAATGTATTCAAAGAGTCACATGTTCTGATAGAGAATACTTCCATTTCATATACCAACAAAATCTACAACATATATAAACCACGAATGATTAATGTAACACATGACAATGAAGAGTGAAATTAACATTTATTAATACTAAAATAAATGAATAATAAATAATGAAAGTATACAACGTGTTATTTTTAAGAACAAAACTAAGAAAAGTACAAGAACACAAGTATTTCCCCTTAGATTCTAGGAAATTAAGGTAGAAAGTGATCACCTTTTCTGGATTTGAATCAATTCAAGTTCTCTCTCTTTCTGCAGTTGAACTAATTCTATTGCTTTGCGATCTTTCTCTGCAGTAATCTGAGCTTTCAATATTCCAACTTCTTCACGTAAGGCAGCAACTCGAGCAGACCACTCCTCCACCACTAAATCTCTAATTTGAGATCGCTCCTCATACAAGGCATTATTCATCTGAGTGAGCAAGGGCAGAAAACCATTAGGAAAAAGATTTTCTTATGTGACTGCCTTCTGTTAAAGACAGCAGCTGTACTTCTCGTTGGTAAATTTTCAGATTTTGAGTGCTTGTACTGTATGAGAGATTCTCCATAACAGTCAGTTAAGTCATACCTTATGAGCAGTTTCCAACTCTTTTTCCAGTCTTGTAACAGTGACTTTTAGTACTGCTAATTCCTCTTGAAAACCTACTGATTGTGAACGAAGATCAGCACACTGTTTTCTTTGCTTTTCAGCCTCTTCTTCGGCAATCCTCACCTGCTCATCGCCTCTTTCTCGCATGCGCCTATCAAATAAGAAGAAAGACCAACATAAAGTCAGAATAAAAATTATAAATAGAATCTTATCAACTATGATGAATGAGGGCAATACAAATAACTGGTCCCGACTAGTTGAGAAACTGGCAAATTAGGATGTAAAATTTAAAAGATACTAAATTCTTATGAAAAATCATTTTTAAAATTAAAATTTTATTCTGATATAAAATAGAATGAACTAATTAAATTGTAATATGTCAAGGAGTAGCCAATTTTTAAACTTACTATAATGTTACCGTACCTTATTCCATCAAAGTATATAACATATGTTCAGAAGACAAAATTACGTGAGTTAAGTAACCAATTCTTTATGATCAACACTGTACTCAATCAAATATGTATCTCATTTGAAATATTTCAGCAAAAGTATTTCTGATTTAACAACTCATATTGACAATTAAGCTTTATTATCACACACAGAAAATTTCTATAATTTGAGAAGCATTTCAAATGGGTACATGGATTGAAAGTGGATTAAATCGTGACCCACTGATCTTATTGTTTAATATAATGTAGAGAGCTGTCATTTCAGCACTTAATAAAAATAGGTAATAACATGGATGGTAATAAAATTGTTCCACATCCTGCAATGTTTTGCCTTCAATTCAGTTTTTTTTTTAAACACTTTGGGAAGTTGTACATGAAAAATTACTCTTCAAATTCTCTTAGTCATGGGTCAAAAGTCAAAGTCACTGAATGCTATTAAAAACTATAATAATGTTCAGTTAAAATTAATTTGATTTCAAGCCAATATTAGTAGGGTGCATAATTTGAAAAGAAACTTAATATCAGTAAGTTTAAGTTCATACTCCTTCCATCAAGGGTCACCAAGATCATTCTCCAGAATTCAAATTTAAGTATCTTATTTTAAAATCTTATGGTTAAATATATCACAATTGATCTGGAAATCAATTAAGTTGATCTACTGAGTTCTACCCCACTACTGAGAGCATTTGTTTTCTCCAGAATCAACTGGCAAAATTAACTGTGGCAAGACATTCCCTGTA
Organism: Ladona fulva; assembly: GCA_000376725.2. Classification (NCBI taxonomy): domain Eukaryota; kingdom Metazoa; phylum Arthropoda; class Insecta; order Odonata; family Libellulidae; genus Ladona; species Ladona fulva. Next base: position 1,078,127 of record KZ308444.1, read on the forward strand.
TTTTCTTCTATCAAATTCCTGTGCTGTGAGGAAGGTATTATTACAACATAATGTTGTAAACAAATCAAATCACTATTAAGTCCCTTCTGTAAAGCAGATGAAAAGAAAGGAAATCATACCTGAGACTCATTTCAGCTCTAGCTTCAGCATCTAGTTGGACCTTCTCTGTCTGAGCAGTCAGATGTGCAACTGCTTTTTCAATTGCCTGATCCCTCTCTGCTCGGAACCTATCTTTCATCCTAGCTTCCTGCTTTCTGTGATCTGCATCCATCAATTCTCTTTCTTCTTTACGAGCTGCCTCCACTGCTATTTCTCTCTGAGCTCTTTCCTTGCTCAAAGATATCTGAAATGTGATGAATGACCTCCTTGATAAGGGTTACAAGAATAATCTGACAGAATTGTAAACACTAGAATATAAAAATAAGGTGCTAGGGTTCAGAAAAAGAATTTGGTAAGGCAAGTGACATGATTTCCAGTGCCCAAGATGCAGATCCAGCCATCTATGGGTAACTGTTACTTTTTAAAGTCTGATGTTTGACGAGGCAAAATTTCTTGCAGATACACTGTTTACCATGTACAAAATAACAGAATTACTTTCTAAAAATAGGACTCCCATAAACTGAGGAACTGGATGCCAGGCATCCACGGAACTCCCCTCTTTTCTGGCCCTGCCAAGATTTAGTAGGCATGTAAAAATATATATATAAATTTAATACATGGAAACTTCAACTCACAGATTGGGTTTAACATTTTATTTCAAAAATATTAGTTTGACTCGGAAGGCTTGATTATTTACTCTCCTTAAATTAGTAAAAAAAGATATCTTTGACATTCCCTCCAACACTTGGACTATTATTAGTTTAAAGCAGTGATTCCCAAAGTGGGCAATGGCCCAACCCCCCTAGGGGTGCTGGTCTAACCTAGGGGAATGCTAGACGAAAAAGAATTTTATCCCATAGCCTGTCATCTTTCTTCTTCAATAGAGTTTTACCGAATCGATGGCATAAATACAACATCAGAAATTGCCACACAGTAATTTGATGGAAATTTTAAATCATTTCAATGTTTAATTTCCTTTTTATCTTTCTTCAGCTATGGCCATACAGATATTAATTTTCATAGATTTTCATATTTTGGGGGCGACGGTATGGATCCAAGGGGGTGGTAGCATGAAAAAGTTCGGGGAAACACTGGTTTAAAGCGTGCACACTTTCCAATCTGCAACAACTACTTCAACTCCATTCACAAGTAAAGTTTATCTCAGTCACGAGGTCCATTTCCCCTTTCACATTGAATGACCCTAATACAAAAATTTGAAATGAAGAATTTAACTGTGAAATGGTCAAATGAAAATTCAAGAAGATGAAAAGCTTGCATAAGTTACCTTTACTAAGAATGTCTGTGTTCTACGTGTTCGCCTACCAGCCCTTCAAACCTTAGTCAAAGCGGTCATATACCTCAAAGCAGTTCTTTTTCCCCCACAAGCTGGGACCCCTCGAATGTGCCTTTCCCGAGTCCTATTTGCGATTCCCAGGTTATATCTATATCTTTGCACCCGTCAACGCCCACTTCAAGGATTGTGTAACTCTCAAACAATCTCAAGCAATGCATGATTTGACCGCGCTCCATCCTTGCTGTTCTAGCCCTCATTTTCCCCTCCGCAACTCCTTATTTTCCACCCATTCAACTTCAAGTATTTCTTCCATCAAGCTTTCACAGTTAAATATGATAAGACTTCGGTCGGCTTCTGACCCTTTCAATGATTTTTAATTTCCAACTCGCAAGCGTAGGACGGTTTTCCGTGACGAGAAAAATATCGGAAAACTGTTACCCACGACTACACTCGGAATGAATGCCATTCCTTACCAAGTGGTCGTCGATGCTTGGTACAGAGAAGCTCAAGTAAACGAATCCACAGAGATTGGTAGTGATGCACATCTTTTCTCCTTCTAAGTAAATAGGTCAGATATATCTTCTTTTCGTGCTACTTAGTGTCCGAGACGCCAACGAGTACTCATTATTTCGGGGAATTTTCCAGGTTTTTCGACCAATCTTCTAACTTGGCTACGATCACCAGTGATTTCGAAAGGACCCTTTGGATCGCCGAAGGAGAGCAGAGCACTTCCGACGCTGGAGGAATTCCTCAGCAAAGGTAGGAAATCGTTGGTATTCCGACTAATGGGATGTTTGAAGGTGTTTGAGTGCCAGCATAACAGACGAATGAAAGAGGCTGAGTAGCATGCTCTGCCGTCTACCTCCCTCTCCATGCAAAAATACTTATTAATTTCATAATCCTCTCAAGCACATAGATCTAAACACTTCGACTTTAAAACCACTTCCAGGGCGTGTTCTATAGATGTCATTCTAACATTGTCTCATCCCATCATGCAAAGCCGCGCCGTCCTATAGGTGCAAGGGGTACATCGCACCTGGGCGAGCGTAGTCAACCATTATTATTACTATTATAACAACATTATTTGTTGTTTTCTGTGTTATACACAAGAGTTATCTAGGAGATATTATGATGTGAAATTTAAGATTTGCAAACATTTTGAGGAAAGAATTACGGATAACGCAAGGCGAGAAGGGAATATTTGTGCAGTGGATTTATTCGAAGAATTGGAATCAATAAAAGATTTTCTGGTACAAAGAATAAATTCTCTTCAGGTTTTTAAATATATATTTGCTAGAGATTTTATCGGAGGCTTTCCTCATTTGCAAATAGTTTTGCGTGTTTTATTGACACTTCCGGAGACTGTTGCTGCTAAGATAATGGTACTCAATAATAATGTGAAAATTCATAATGGCCATTCACTACGTCAGTATACGGAATATGCGTAACTAATTGTTACTGATGTTTTGTGATCAACGTAAGCTGATGAACGAAGTAATAAAACAATGGTTTTTCAAAGTCATACATGATAATTTGTACCTGCGAATCAGGAAATGTATGGTTTTGGTATTTAATTTTTAGGGGAGCCAAATTATGTTCGCACCCGGGCGGCAGATAGGCTGGACGCGTTTCTGCCACCTTGAAAGCATTAAAAGGGGCAACTAACTTGATAACGGTTTTCCATTTCTTCAGTAACTTTTTCCAGTTTGGATTGAAAACGCATTCTCTCAGCTTCTAAATCATCCGCACGGCGTCTTCGAGCCTCTTCTTCTATTTCCCGGACCTTCCTTTCGGCCTCCTCTGCTCTCCCTCTCAGTACACATTCTTCTGAGAGAAACTTCCTTCTCTCCTCCTGATGAAATCGTTCCGATTCCTCCACTCTCTCCTCCAATCTGTTAAAAAATCGCCGAGATAGAAGAAGGGATGAATTAATGAATGGAATTAGGCATGTAGATAGGGATAAAAAAGATTAGGGAACATCTCCCTGCATACAAAAGAGCAATTATGATTAACTTATGAAACAAACTTCTGGAAAGGAAAAAACCAGTAAACTCACATCTCCTCAATTATTTATGCAGCACGTATCAATGAATGAATGATTGAAGATAGATGGTTTATCTTATTTAGATATCAAATAAAACAATTAGTTTTGGTATTGATTAAAGTGCTTTGACAGCTGAGGTAATTTCGCACATAGGCTCCACTGGGAATATAACCCAGGACCGCTTTCACCAAAGTCAAATCTGTGAAAAGATAACAACAGGCCACTAAGGAGCAGTAATTTGTGGGTTAGATTAAAGGTTTGAGGGACCTACTTTTTAACTACAAAATCACTCTTGTAGAGATCCAAATTCTTTTTTTTTTTTTTTAAGACCTTGCCAATAAGATTCCAATCTAATATCTGACAGAGATGACATGGAGGCATACCTTATTATCAGGGATCCAACGTATTTTAGTCCAGTCCTCAATTATTTGAGACATGGTAAACTTGTTATTAATAAAACAAGATGTAATGCATTGCCAAGAGAATACCAAAATATACCACTTAAATATATTATTATTTTAAGTTCAGGAACGGTGTTATGAGGTTTAATTTTCTTGGATGCATCGATCTGAGGGCCATTATTAGTGTTAATTTAAGAAACAACCCAGAAGAATAAGTAATTCTTATCTTTTGTCTTCCAAACATTTCAGCATTTCCTATATGCATATAAGAATTCTTACATTGGAAAATTTTGTTACTCCAAGTGAGTGCAATGCAGCTCTAATTCAAGCAACAACTTTTCAGAGAAAAGGGGCATCTTTTGGACTGAGAAATTTGAAGCCCCTTCTGTGATTGCAGTGTTCCCTATCTTTTTATATGTATTACTTCCTGCTTAGTAGCAAGGATTTTTGATAATGTATCTTTTCGAACGGAAAGAGAAAAATGTATCTTTTATTTCATTTTGCCTCATCTTGTTCATGGTTGTGATGATATTAAAGCTACTTAAAGTATGAGTTATGCTGGCATTAATTAAGGTTTCTCCTTATGCAAGTAATGCAAGGGGCTGTTTTTATGCTTTAGTTGGCTGACTTTTGCTCTTTCCTTAATTTTGTTGACCCCCAAAATTTTTTGCTTTCAAATATATATTGAGATTTATTTTATTTCATATGTTATTTAGTAGCTACATACAACCAGTTACAAAAAGTTTATTGTTAGAATGCTTTAATTGATTTAATTATCAGGAAAATTTATCAAAATTAAAGAAAATAGCAAGGATAAACCTTATATTGAATAGAGCAGACATTAATACCCATGGAACCCTTGGATTATTTTGTGGGTCATCAGGGGTCTGAAGACTTTAGTTTAGGAACCACTTAGGTTTAGGGGCTCATCAAGAATAAATGCAATTCTGTATTATATGTTTAGAGGAAAGCAAATGGCATTGCTTTTCTGAATACGAGGCTTCTAGGCATTTTAGGAAACTACCCAAAATTATAAAAGACATTGATATTCACCTTTTTCTGGCAGTTTCCCTTTCCTTTGCCATGCCTTCCTCAGCTTCCCTTTCAAGTCGCCCTCGAAGTTCGTCTAATCTTGCTCTCCATAAAGCTTCTATCTGATGAACTTGTTCAGTTACAAGTCTCTTCACCTCTCCCTCAGCACCTTTTGCTGTGACAGCCTAGCATAAAATATTTTATTTCAAATAGTGCCACCGAATGTTTGAAGATAATGGCTCTTGTGAAACTAATACTTCACTTAATATAAATCAATATTTAATAGTGGATCAAGTTCAAGCAAAGGCAAATTGAAACTCTGTCATTATTTTTATATTTTATCATTACAAATAATAGCTTTTCAATGCAAATGTCAGTTCTACTTTAAGAATATTCCAAAATAGAAAATAATAATGGGAAAAAACATGTTATATTTTAATCTGAAAATGCTTGAGTTGAGCAAGACCCAGATTTAAAATGTCCATTCAGGAGGTTGAATGAATCAATAGGGCAAGTACATTTGTAAGTATTTTCTATTTTTAAACCATTTAAACTAATGTGCAAACACATTAAGACACAATTTCACTTGACACTTATGAAAGAACCATAAAATTTGGAAATCTCAGCAAAATGGATAGTCGAGGCTAAGTAAAAGTTGCTAAAAAAAGTAAAAATGTAAATCTTTGGAAGGTTAAGTAGGTATTATGCAATCTCCTATTACTTTGTCTAATGTGACATTAAATATGAAAAAAGGAAGACAAAGGTTAGATTAAAAAATCAACCCAAGCTTGACTGGCTTCAGACAGTCAACTGCCTGAAGGAGGAGGTGTTTGGCTGCCACACACCACATTTATGGTCCACAATAGCCAGAGGTTTACATTTCTGGGTCATTGATATTTAACACTGTCCCAACATAATAGTCAATTATCAATTTTGACTTGTTTTATTATCAATTTGACTATTTTTTAATTTTTTATAGTTTTATTGGATGCAACCAATAAAATTCCTCTGGAGGTGAAGCTTGGGATAGACTACTCCATTAATTTTGAAAATATAGAGCTCTTTTTTTATTACAAAAAATATATCTTACAATTAGAAGCAGTTTTTTTACAGTGAAATTTACATTGGAGAGAAAGAAGTGTGCCTATCCAGCTGCCAATTACCTCAAGGGTCACCCTTCTAGCATGCACCTTGAGGTGACTGTCTGAAACTGATCCTCATCCCAAGAATTGCAAATAATAATAATAATGATTCAATTTTATTCCGGCAAAACTGAGACTATAAAGTCTCTTCTTATATCTAACCCTTTGTTATATGAAATTTAATAGAGATAGCTTGAAAAAAGTGCACAGAAGAAAAACACTCTGTGGATTTCATATCTATCACTTAGGAAAAAATACACCACACTAGGAAAACACCCTCAAGAAAGGGGTTGTTAAAAACATGTACCTGAAACCTGTACTGAAAGTTAACTAAAGCTTAAGAAAAAATCTTACATTCTGATTTTTATATATGTTCGTGTGAGTATAGTAGGGATAAATACCTGTATTTTTTGAGTTTTTTCTCGCATCCATTTATCCCTGGTGGCACGTTGTTCTAATCTAATACGTTCCCGTTCATTGCGTAGAGAAATGGCATGTTGTTCTTCCATTGCTTTCATATTCCTCTTATGATTCTCTTCAGTTTGCTTAAGAGTTGCGGTTATTGCTTCACATTTATCTGCAAGAGCTTGTTTTTCAGCCAATAACTGAAAATGAAAAGGAAGTTTATTTAACTCACTATATTTTCAAAACTTTTATCCAATCTCACTTGTGCTGTATTGGGCTCATTATGCATTATTGCTCTTCAAAAACTGTTATCTTATGGTGGTATTAAAAACTGGACCTAAAAAGAGATTTTTGAAATATACTCTCTCATCTTAACTGAAGCCATTATCGTTTCACAGTTTTCTAGAAACCACAGCTACATAAATGCAACCATAGCCATACAGTGTAAATAACATTGCTATAACTATAAATAAACTATTCTTCAACTTTAATGCTATTCTTGTTTCACAGAACAAATAAGCTTCATTGACAATATGGCTAACATTTTGGACAACTGTACAACTGAATTTTACCATAAAATTATTAAAAGGTTAATTTTTGCTTTCATAAATCCTAGCACATGAAACAATTATCTATGATTTAGAGTAATATGCTGAGTAAATCATTCTTTCAATACTAACTGAATTGCACATTAAGTAATTAATTGAAACCTGTACCTGTAATCTGTTTGGAGTTACTGGACTTACAGGAAGTTAAACTATTAGTGAGTGTTATCTCAGACCTAATGATGATCTCTCTAAGATTACACAATAATTTCAACATAAAAATCTCCATAATAATACCAAAGAACAGCATCCTATGAGAAAAAAAAGCACCATTTATCCCAAGGAGAACCAGACATGAAAAAAGTCTACAGGATGAGGACTCGAACCCAGATCTTCCATTGTCCACATTCAGAAATGCCGATATTGGGAAATTTTCTAGGCAAGGGCAAATCCTGAGTGTCTTTGAATCAAGTTCTGGTCCTGTCAGACTTTATTAATGTCTTTTTCTCCTTGGTAATATTCCTAGGCACATGCCTTATCATGCCAAATTACCTACCACCGTTTCCCGCTTAACTTCTTTGTTCAAAGTCTTATCTGAAATTTTTATGAATAGGGTTTTTAGTTTATTTTCATACTTTCTGTTTTTAATTCGGTAAGAAAGTTAACAATACTGGTAAGTAATGGAAGATAAAGTACTCTGCTTGTAAATGAATTTCTCAGGGTATCAACATATAATTTCATGAAATAGGCAGAAATCTTAACTATCAGTCAATAATAGTTACAAACATTTAAATAAAATAATGGGATCTGTCAAATAGTGAGTAATAGTAATAGTAGTAATTTTTGAAGGTGCCTCGATGGCTAAGGTCATTTTGCACCTTCTCAGTATCCTAGATGTTAGCAATTGTTGAGTTTATACCTTATTTGTCCAATGAAGAGGAGAGTAAAATTATCTTCTTATCCATGTAGTGTTCTCACATTTGCTGGAAGAGTCTAGTTTCTTTCATAAAGGATATGATTTTGTTCATTTTGTTGTGGTCATCAGCAAGAATGTCTTTCAGGGTTCCTGTCTCCAAGTGTTTTCTACATTGGCTGGTGTAAATCTGGCAGTCAGTGAGGATGTGTTTTATAGTGAGAGGAGAGTTGCAATTATTACATATGGGAGGTATCCGAGGAGTAGTAAAGAGGTAGGAGTGTGTTAATGCACAGTGTCCAATCCTTAATCGACTTATCACTATCTCTTCCCTTCTGCGATTTCTGATGGAGGAGATCCAGGGTTTTGTCTGTATAGTGTGTCTGTTACAAAAGTAATGCAGTTTCTAAACACTGATATAGGGAATTTGAGGAACACTCGGTTCTCTTCACTCCATCCTGAATGGTCAGAGTTGAATGCTACTAAAGATTACCTTTTGTATAAATTCTTGGTGTCTTTGAACCACTTTTTCATTCTCTTCTGTAAGATTTTTCCTGAGGTCTTCTTTCTCTTTTTGTAATCTTTTCCTGGTTTCTTTGAGTTCTTTCTTCATTATAGATAACCCTTTTGCTTGCTCTTGTAACCTCATTTCAAGGATGTTATTTGATGATACAGATTTATTGGAAATATCTCCTTCTGATTCCTTAAAAGTGTGTGTCACATGGTCACTGAAAATGATAGATAAAATTTTACATTCAGAACTATCATGAATGTAATTAAAATTGATTTATAAAACCTTTTTTCAGAGGCAAAAATCTTTTTCAGTTAACGCCACTATACTATAAACACTGTTGGTTAGGTCTAGTGCATCTAATAAGTGGTTATAGAAGATTTATGGATATAAAGAAAAAGGCCAATGATAGACCAAAAAAGACTAAGAGAATAGGCTGTTTCCATGTTTCTGTGAAGAATCATTTTCCATTTTTACAGAATATAAAAGCTTTTAGATAGCCAACTTGGCAGTTTGCTACCCAGCTTTAGTAGAAGAATAGTACAGCTCTGAATTCAATTTCTTGTTAAAACCCTTAAAAATTGATTTACTTGGATTGAAAACTTTTGTTAAAATTGATTTGTTCTTTAAAGGTCAGAGGAACATGAAAATATATTTTAAGAGACTTTTTTTAAGAGAACTTTGGTGACGAAACAATGATTGCATACTTTTCTTTTATATTCAAAATGATAATTGTGTGAGCTTTAAATTACATGCATCAATATTTTTAATTAGTAAATTAAAATTATTTTTCACTCTCTGACATGAGAAATTTTTGTACAAATATATTTATCTTCTGATTCTTAAAGCATTATCTAATAGTAATTCTAGATTAAGAAAACCAATTTTAAATTGTGTTTGATGAAAAATATTATTATAATATGAATAAATAATGGATAACTAAAGGTAAATTAATCAAAAAAGAATTGGAATATATATGCAAAGAATTGTATATCAACAGTACTCACCTCAAGAATGTAAAACGTTTGCTTGGAAAAAGGAAAAAACTTTAAAGTTGTAGAAATATTGCAAATGCATATTTTCATTAAACATACTTTTCATTGCAAATATTTCTAGTAATTAGATGTGTTATGAATTTTAGCTTCTGGAAGTACTTTTACGAGTTTTGTGGTGCATCTCCCTTCAAGTATTTATGCTTTGAACATTCAAAAATGAATTAATAAATAAATTACTACATACCTCATGGATTCCTCGGGTTTCAAATCATTTGTCACTGTTTCAGTAGTAGTTGTGTAGGTTTGTTCCACAGTATCCAAGAAAGATAGTATATCTCTAGAATAGTATCAAATATAAATTTAGGGAAACTTGTTTCTGGAAACGGATGATTCGTCAAAATTAAGACAAATGTTATGAAGCCTTACTTTAATTTCACTCTTGGAGTGTTTGCAGACTCAGATCCAGTGGGAGGTGGTCTTGATGAAAGAGTTACTAAATCAAATGCAAATAAATAAGGCCACATATGAGAGAGATTCTGATGACTTCTTGATATCAATCAAAAGCATCAAAATAGCAATATTTAACCAAATGAATTGAATACTTTAACTCAGATAAAACTCTAATGTTGCAGTACACCTACCAGTCTCATTCTCCTCTTTTTCTATAATTTTTAATGCTGACACTACATCTTCATACATCGAATCTTCATCTGATAAATTCATACAATCAAAATCCATGATTTCAACAGGATTCTTATCACTTTTCAAACAATTTTTCTTTGGAAGATTATTTTCTTCTTCATATTTTCTTTCACTTCCGATCCTAGTATCATTATCCTTGTCAGGAATTGATTTCTCATAATCTTTAGCTTGCTCATGAGCTTTCTTGTATTCTTCCTCCATGTAAATAGATACACTTTCTAGAAAGCTTTTAGAGGGTGAACCAAACAATTCAGGTATTTTTTCATCATGATCCTCAGTCTCAGCAAACTCAGTCCATGTTGAGGGAGATTTTCCGATGCATGATGTAGGTCTTCCCTCTATGTTTACGTAATGAGATTTTCCATCCTCCATTGAGTAATGGAAGCTTCCTTTCTCTATATTTAATATTTCCACAATACCATGCTGTAGAGTTTCTTTTGATGCTTTTAGCGCCTTTTGTACTTCTTTTGTAGGAGATGATAGCAAAGTTTCTTCAGCTATAGATTTTAACCGTGAATTAGGAAACTTTTCATCATCTTTAGTCTCATTCTGCATTTCAACTTTGCTATCATCAGGAGGGTGGTAGCGATTTTCATACGGCACACAACAACTTTGAGAAGATGAAATTTCTTCCTTGATTTTTCCAACATCTTGACTCAATGGGCTGCTCTGTTCTTCTGAAAATGGAGTTTCAGAGGCATTACCAGACAGTTCAGCAGCTATATTTTGAGCACTATTTTGAAATGTTACTTCATTTTCCAGTTCAGCAAGTAGAGATACAAGGGTCTTTTCCACCTTTGATACATGAGGAGATGTTAAGCTGCTTTCATCCTCCTTTGTGAATCCAGTAAGAATACCATCAAATTGTATTTCATCCTGCTTATCTTTGGATAAAAATTGCATAATTACTTCATCGAGTTTACTTTTCTCGTGGTCTTCCATTTTATGACCATTAACTTTTGGCTCAGACTCAGCAGCATTTTTATCTGAATCTGCAGCATTTACAGAAGAATTTTCATCACCATCCTCAATAACACTTGTCCATACAGATTTCTTCAGCCTTTCAAGATAAGATGATGCCCTAATCCCACTGATAGAATTTTCTGATTTCTTAGGCAAACTATATTGATTAACATATTTCGTTTTGGGAGAGTTTGTTTCGACAGATACTGAAGTATTAAACATTAGGTCACTATCACTGTTTGTCAGCTTTGAACTCTCAACAAGCTCAGCTGATTCTCCATTGCTCTTAATTTTCGAATGCCTCGAATCACCAGGTTTTGAGACATCTACTGGTTTCTCTAAGCATCTGACCTGTCAATAAAATATTTTATAAATTAAAGCTATTATGAACATTTCATTTTATCTAATAAATATAATTACGATGACTATGAAAATGTACTTAAGAGCAAAGCCCTTTTAAAAGTTAAAAATACAATTAATTATCAAGTAAATACACACATGACGGTTTCAATTATTCAATTGCTCAAGACACCTTTCCCAAAAAGTTTCCTTTGGGGGGTATTGGAAATGAAAATGTTTCTCTGTAGTTTTAGCTGAATCGTTATCATCACCATAGATTCTTAAAGTTACTCACTACAGTTATTTGAACGAATTGGGATGCTCGTAAGTCATTACCGGATATTTGATGACTGTGTTCTTATTAGCAATGTAAATTATATAAAAGATAGATTACCCGACTGTATTCGCTGAATCTCTGCTTTTGTTTCTCTCTGTAGAATAGAACATTGTCGGCTGACTTGGGTCTTAAGGAGGCCTCGCAACTCCTCTCTAACTGAAATACACACAAGTATATTAAATTTATTGAGCTACCAGATGGATCACAGAGAGATGACTCATGTTACCTACCGAATTCTTTCTATCATGCGTTGCTGAATTCGGCCTTAATTTGCCCATAAGATTGACTCTTGGGTCGTTTTTAATGTTCTTACTTCTTGGTTTTGGAAGTATCTGATTTCACGAAAAGTAAATGTTGCGGTTATTCCCCAATTCAAATGAAAACAAAAATTTTAACGAAAACTTGAGTAAACTATTGGTAAACAGATCTGAGAGATTCGATAAACCTAATTTTGTTAACTACCTGAGATCCTTTAAGTGATAGCTCATCATTTTTGGACATTTGATAATAGTGTTCTTGTATATCTTACAGTAACTGATGCCTCGACTTCGTAACTCGAATGATTACGCGCTTTCATCCAAGCTTCGCTTTCAAACATCCGTCGCGTAGCAACGACCGGCTTGACTCATTGAAAAATACGATATCATGAAAAGTGAGACTCGCATAGATCACCGTTTTCACGTATGAACAAGTAAAATAAATATTAGAATTTATTTTCATAATTCTCTGCAAATACGTTTGAATGTATACAATTTTGAAAGTTTGATAGCTGCTGCATGTGGAAAACATGAATTTTAATAGCAACGAAATAATACTAAATCCAGCATATTACTCAAGAATAGCCAGACTCTCTTTTACGATTTATAGCTTAGAATATTTCGAGTTTTTGGTCCTAAAACTGCTCTGAAGATAGGAAACCTCAACTCGACAATTATTTCGAGGAGTTCAAGATACCGCCGCCTAATTCTTCGATACGTCAATGATGTTTCGATATGCGGAGAGGAAAGAAGCGATTTCATCATTTCAAGATTCTGTACGCTTTGAGTAAAGTTTAGGAATCTTACCAATCTTGTAACAATCATTTTTATTCCCTTTTCAAAACTTATTCCTTTATCACTAAGGTGGTAGAATTCAGTGTTTCCGCTTATCAAAAGGTGTGTATGCCAACTGGAAATGAATTGACTTAACTTTCTAGATAACGTACTGTCAAAGTTTGAGAGAGAATTGGTCGTAGATATTTGTTTTTTTCAGAGGAAGTACAAGAGATGTATGCGGAAAACCTTTGGACCATATTTTTCTAAATTGATTTGTGTTTAAGGGGTGAATTGGCACAAAAGTTTTCTTCCCGAACGCTCTAAATGGCTAACTGCAAAGAGGTTGATGACTTGTCTCTGCAGCTGTTGCAGTTGATGAATGAATTAATGTCTTGCAAAGTTCAGATTGAAAATTCCACTGCTGAGGGGTTTTTGTACATGGCTAAATCTAGGATACTCTTGGGCAAAGAAAGAGTTTCAAAGTTACAACTTCCTATCAGTTCAGAAAATGGTATATCTCCGATTTATACTGTGTCAAGAAACAGTGACAGTGACGACGATCTTTCTCTTATTGATAGGCGATTTCAGGCATCTCTTGTAATTAAGGATGCGGAGAAAGAAACTTCAGTGACTCCAGACAACGAAGAAATGAAATTAACTCGCAGAATTGTAACAAACACCGACAAAACATCTAAGACCTTGGATGTTGAAGATTCATCTTCTTGCACAGAAACTGAAAGGACACAAAACAAACTGGAAGAGAAAGTTACTGACCCTCTGAAATGGTTCGGTGTTCTTGTTCCGCAGGAACTTCGAATGTCTCAAAAGGCATTTGCAAAAGCAGTATCATTAGCTGTGGATTGTGCAAATATTCAGAGTAAGATTGACGCTACTATAAATAAACTAGAAAGTGCTAAAATGAACATTCTATAGGGACTTTAGAAACATCCGAATTCTGTCAAAAGTATCAAAGAATTGTATTTTGTTATTTTCTTAAAATGGGTAATTTTTCATTAGGTTGGGACCAGAGGGGAAATAAACAGCAACAAAATAATTTCTATATTTAATTTACTATCTATATTACGGTATAAACACTGATAAACCTATAAGCTACTTCATTAAAAAACAGGTTATATGAAACTAACATTACACTAACGAGGGAAACGATCACTTAATTTATCATATCTTGTCCATAAAAATAAGGTGAATCATGGCTGGAATAATGGTGCTAAATTTTCTTTAGTTATGGAAACCTTTCATTTTGAAGATGTGAATATTCCATTGCTCGAAATACATTTAATTGTAATTTATGTTAAAAGTACTTACTGCATTATTTTCTGATGTGTTTTTTTCCTTTTGTAGGATTTTTGCAATTGAAAGGCAAAACTTGTTTATAACATCTTGATTTGCAAAATCTTATTCAGCTTTTTCCATCCCAAACTAAGCAGACTGATGGTAGATATATCTTGTAATATTTTCATTTGATCAGAATATCATCCCTTTCTTTTTCTACATGCTTATTGAGAGGATTTGAGTAAAAAATAAGGTAGCTTTTAGCAGAAATTTCAGAAAACATCAAAACATGATTGAAAACTTTTAGAGACGATGAGAGAAATTGTATCAGGAATTCATAATTTCTCTTGTACTATCTTGATTTTAAATGGGCTAGCAACACCCATTGCTAAGGTATAGTGTTATTTAAGAAGCATCTCATTAATGATTAACTAAATAAGTTTAATAATAAGTTATCTACTTCTTTGATGAACAGAAAAATTGATGTTCAATACCATATCCTTATTCATAATTGGGGTTAGATGGAAAGAAGAGACTACCTGGTCTCAATCTCACCCCACAATAAAGACGTTTTATTATTATTATAATCAGATTCATTGATCTTTTTTCCGAGTTCATGAACCAGTTGTGAGTAGGGTATTTTTAACTGGTCTATGATCGTCTCTTAGCAAGCTTTCCATTGCTTCTACCTTCAATAGATTCTCATAGTATTTTATGTCCTTCTAATGTCCTGTATCAGCTGAATTTTTTCTCAACTATTTGTCTACATATAACTTCCCTTCAATCACCCTTTGTTTTTGCAGTGTCTACTCTGATAATGACTCATCCATTTTGCTGATCTCATCATTTTTATCAGTTTCTACTCTTTAGTTCTTTATCGTACCTTTCCATTTCTGTCTTCTGCATTCTACTCAAAATCAATAGTGTAAAACAATATTTCCTCAACTTTTCCTAAGGAGGAATTCTTAAGTTATTTAGCAGGTTAGGCAGAAGGTCGCTCCATAATCTCTGATAAGTATCATGCATCTGCTAGTGAATGCATGTATGAAATTTTATTGCCCTGGTAGTACAGATAACATAGATTTCAAATATTTCTTGCATAATAATACACTTTTTACAAATCCTGCAGCACCTATGTAGAACGTATAACAAAATATATTCCAAAATACCTATCTCTTTTCAAAGGAACAAGGAAGTAAACAATGTATAGATGCAATTTTAGAGGTTTCCCATTATCATTTTACATCTGTTTTACTTCGTATATATCACTCTATCCCCAAAATCAAGTTTTAATCTCATAATTAGTATGAGTTACCAAGTAAAACTACAGTAATAACAAATTTACACAACTAAAAGAAAGTTCAGCATCTGCATAACTGTCATTCACAAACAGTTACTTTTAAATTAACTCCTTTCTTCACTTGAGAGTAAGACTGGTTACTACCCTGGGAAATCAGAGAACAAAAATGTTTAAAAATATTAAAATGCTCCATAATAATTAATTATTTAATATTAATAATTACCACAAGATTACCCCTGACTCTGTATCGTTTAACAAAAATGTTTCGTAAATCCTTTGTAGTAACTGCTATTCAGTAAACTTCCTCATAGTGTTAAAACCTCCATATCTGTCTGTACTTCTTAGAAAAAATGCCTTTCTCATCTTCTAGAGCAGTGTTTCCCAAACTTTTTCATGCCATTGCCCCTTGGATCCATACCACCACTCCCCAAATAAGAAAATCTTAAATTAGTATCTGTATGGCCATAGCTGAAGAAAAATAAAGAAGAAATTAAACACTGCAAAGATAAAAGTATCCACCAAATCACTGTATGAAAATTTTCTGAATTACCAATGCCATAAATCCAGTAAAATTATCTTTGAGGAAGAAAGATGACAGGCAATGGGATAAAATTCTTTTTCATCTAGCATCCCAATGTATTAGACTAGCACCTCTAGGGGAGTGGCATTGCCCACTTATGGGAATTGCTGTTCTAGAGCATCAGTCTTCCAACTAGTATCCCCCTCCTACTTCACACTATATTTACCTCAGTACAGATTAACACAAGGTCAACGGTCTTTCCATGCCAAATTGAGCAACATTTCTTTATCCTAGTTCTGGTCACTAGGTCGAAAAGTTCCCTTGTATAATTACTATTAATTTTTGTTAAACTGACTATACTGTTCAATGTTTTTGTCTTATGCATTGTTTTTAATATCCTTAATACATCTTAAGTAATTTTTCTATGGTAAAGTTTTGCTCAAATATTTATAAGAATTTGATATTAGGGCATTTTGTTTAAAATGATATTTTTATTGCTTTAGTGAATTATTGTTAGTGCTGCTCAAGTGATTCTTGTATATACAGTTTCCTACTCATATTTTGCTTGTTACATAAGTAGGTTTGCACAGGATTTTCACACCCCCCTTCTCTGTGTGTGTTTTCCTGTTGTGGAGATATTCTTTCCAGAGTTACTACCAAGAATTTTTACATCCACAAATTCTTCTCAAGTTTTCCTCTCTGTTCCTATTCACAAATTCATGTTTCTATTTATAACATTTACAACAGGTTAGATGGAAGAAGAGACTTTTTTAGCCTCGAACTCACCTTAATAAAGACCTTGTATACCCTCAGTTCAACTGAGCATAGTTTGGGAAATGCTTTCTTATACTATTTAAATATAAGATAAAATTTCAGGATTATTTGAGCCTGACATAGCAAGCAACAGAAAATGCTGATTGTATCAAATTACAGGTGATCGCATCCAACATCGTCATAACAATACTTGTTAAGATTGCTGAAAGATCCAAATATATTACTCAAACTTGAGCAATGGAAAAGGAAATAAAAGAGGAGCTGGAACCATGATTCAAGCTGAAATTTCTTTGTATAATTTATTTTCATGATATAATACAGTAAAAAATTAACTGAAATGGGTCATAACAAATTAAATGCAAGTCACCAATCTATGCCATGAGGTTTAACTCTTCCAATTTTGTTGGTGGGAAGTTCATTATTGATTGGTGTTGATTTAGATCCAGTTAATGTTTTGATTTCTTCGGGGTTTGTAGCACCACTAATTTCTTGCGTGTCGTCCAAGTTGGCACTGTCACTTTCCAGTGAAACTTTAGGCTTTCCTTGATTTAAGCTATCTAACAATAAACAAGCTTTACAAATACCACCAGCAGCACTTGAAATTTGTCCACACCTTTTGCAGTGGCCTCTGCTCGGAAGTTGTTGCACCACCCCTACTTGCAAGAATTCGCCTAAGAATAAGGCAGAACTGAATGTAAAATTTACAGCTTGGCAGTGCACAAAAATTACATTTGACTCTGAAATCAATATCAAAACAAGAAGCATGAAAATATACTGCAACAGCCATAGTTGCCTTTGGATGATTATTATTTCATCTATTATAAAAAAAATAATTTGATTAGAGAAGGTGAAAAATCTGGTTTATAATTGTAACAATGAAATAGTTTCTGCAGAGAAGCAGAATATGAGACAAGGAACAAGATGAATTCATTTTAATAACTGAAAGAATTTAGAAATTGCAAACAGCCATGCTCAACACAAACATATTGAGTCGCTTTCCTAAGAAATAATAATTAAATGAAAACAAGGATGAAAAAATAGCTTAGTCGAGTCAGAAAATATTCATGGGGATTTAAAAAATTATTTACATATTTTATCTTTACTTTAAAGACATTTGTGAAATTAATGCAAAAGAAACTCAATGCTGGCATTTTACTGAGTGATAAAAAATTCAACAGTGAGGTGGATAGTTGGTTACCCTCAAGTAACAATTTTCTGTAACAAGTAATTTTACCCAGAAATCTAATGAAATTTCCTTGAGTAGATTTTCCACTTCATGAAGGAAATTTGTTCATGCTGAATTCTTCCCGACTATAATGGATAAAATAATGGGTGTGCATTATGTATAAAAAATCGTTTCCATATTTAAGTACAGTCAATAGTCAAGCATTCTTTTAAAATGACTTGAAATTTTAGCATGCTTTATATCCAAAATATCTGAAATCAAATACTCAGTTACTCAAAGTCATTCACTTCAGCCAATTCCAACAATTTAACGTCTATGTTACAGACCATAAAAAAACAGTTCAAATATTAAATAATAATTAAACAGAAATCAAGAATAAAAATAGCTGTTATCAATTACCTGAATGAATTATATCCATAATCACAGATGGCCTCAACCTTTCTAAATCCTTGAGATAAGTCCTAGCGTGCCCCCTATAAGCAAGAGGGGAGAAGGTGCACTCTGTTGAAAAATATGGAAGTTTAGCGTAATGAGCATACAAAACTATCTCCTTTTCATAACAGTAACGAAGAGGCTTCACACGGGGAATGTCTAGGCCATCATTACTACTTGATGGACTATCAGAAGACTGCTGAGATGTATCCTGAAAAAAATATAATTACTTTATGACAAACTTGCCATTTAAGGAAGTTCTACAACTTAGAGAGATATTTTTTTTTAATTTTCAAGAGAGTAATGTTTTCAATGGCTAGAAAGAAACTGATTAAGTTAAAATGTTCATGGTTTGCATTCTCATGCAAAGAAATTCCTTTTTCAATTTCCGTATCTTTGAATCAATTCTTTTATCTCTTTAACTGCATTTAATTTAAGCATATGATAAATATATTAAACTAATATGTCAACCAAACAAGAAAAAACCTTTAAAGTTTGTACTGGAAACTCGCAACTTCTACTTACAAAAATGCTTGGTGGTTAATCTTGGCGCAATTATGTATTGAAGTTTTAACTTGGATGCGCACCATCTTGCGCCAAGTCATTCTTACCCATTTTTCGTTTGATTGAAGTTAATTTCCACGATGAAGAATTGCAGGGTACTGCAGTCAATACATTTTTAGTTTATTTACTATCATTAATAAAGTTATGCCTCAAACTAAATAGGATTTCTTGTAGCATTTGCAACATACACTGAATGATAAATTGAATTTGTACACCAGTAAAAACTATTGAAATCAATCCATAAGAAATATATTAATGACATTATATTTTATCATTTTCAATGCACTCCAATTCACATTGCTAAGTAATTATCTTGTTTTAGGGTTATTATATAGAAATTCTTTAATCAAAAAAGATTACTTCCACTTTAAGTTAAGAGAAATCTGTGACCTTAGCTATAACAAGTCTGAATTCTAAGTGAGCAAGAATGTAAGAGGTTGCTAGCACTATAAAACTTAGCTTGGACTTCCAATTTATATGGTTCTGAAAACTAAATAGTTGAGATATTAGTAAAAGTTTCTTAAAGTGATCCATTCAGTCATAGTTACTTTGGTTATTGTATCACAGCAGCGATGTAGTCTAGCAACATCTCCTCTCATTATGTTCATTATCACAGTTTCGGCCATATCATCAGCATTATGACCAGTTGCAATTACATCAGCTTTCAACAAGGCAGCACCACGCTCAAGAGCTCCTCTACGAAAAACTCCACAATATGTACAGTTGCTTCGACGTCCCACCTGGTTTAAACATGGTAAAAACTTGACATCAGGCAAGAAGATAGAAAAATAAAGAGCTAACTTAACATCAATAAGCATTAATCATATAAAATCATAAAAGCACTTACTGAGAAAAATGAAATTACGTTGAAGCCTTATTTAATATATAACGCAAGAAATAAACATGAATTTCTTTCCTTTTCAAGCAGTATCATATAAGGGCAATGAAAATTTAAGTGTAAACAACTTAAATAAACTTCATTGACTGAATTTTAGGCGGAAATATTCATAGAGATGTAACTCATTCCCATTTAAGGTATGATGTTGCAAAATGTTAGACAGATTATGTGCTTCGAATGAATAATAAATTAAAAATATTAGGCAATGTAGTTTGAGAAAAATCATCGTATAGAAAAGAATCTCAAAAAATTAGCAAAAATGTACAAATAATAATCAGCATTTCTTGTTGTCTTAAATTTTTTTATTGAATGAAGAATGACCTTTCTTATCCTGAGATACTTACTTCTTGAACTATAGCATCCATAGTCCACCCATACAGATCTTTGTACGAAAGTATTTTTAAAGGAAGTCCATATTCATCGCGATTTTTTTTCACCATCTCTAAACTGTCGTCCCTGTATCCTAAATGAAGATATAGTCATGATATAAAATAACGCAGTTCTATCAAAATTAATTAACAATCAGACAGTATTTCAAATACAATTACCTGTGATTCCTTCGTCAATTGACAACAAAGTCAGCTGAAGACCGTAATTATAACGTACATTAAGAGTTCTCAGGACGTAGGCCAAAACGGTGGAATCTTTTCCACCTGAGGCACCAATGGCTACATGCTGTCCTTCGCGAAAAAGCTGACCTTTTACGATTGTGTCATGAACTTCCGTCTCAAATGCTACGAAAAAGCATTCTTTACAGAGAGCACAACCAGTCTTTGGTCGCTAAAATAATAGAAATTTCAATAACTAAAAGCTACACTGCAATAACTTTACAAATCGGGTACTCTAGTTGCAATCATATAGTAGAATCTTAATTCCTTGGTTATCGATGTTACATGAAAAAAATCAGAAATTTGAAAAATCAGCAGTTTTTTTACCTTCAGAACAGCGTTTTTTCCGCAATGTGTAGAACAAGGAACTGGCATTTTCTCACAATCTTAAACTAGCTGAAGATAAAACAAATACCCCCATCTTAACGGCAAGCTACCAACGTTGAAATAAGAAATTAAAATAAAGATATGATTTAATCGTTATTGGTTCTTAACTACTTTATTTTCTCTGAAATAGAAATGAGATATATATTTTGTTTTTTTTTAATATAAAATTAATGCACTATGATACAGATATCATTATCACTAACCCTGTTGAACTTGGCCGTAATAATTGATGCAGAAAGTATATGCATACTGTGAGTATTGATTCTGAGAAAGCTTACCTTATCTTGAAATAATAGTTACCGATTCTTTTAAGATATCCTGAAAATTTATATCCTTTTTCGTGATACCCGTTTCCACCGAGATACAGTTTATCGAATTCTTCGTGCGCACAGACGAGGCAATTGAAAATCCGCGATTGTAATAGTTTTATTTCCTTAATGAAAGTTAGCATATTAAGAAAGCATATACTTTCCAAATTAAAAAGGTTCCTTTAACCAGAAGACTGATTTCATCGTTCCTCATCCTTCATCAAGATGTTGGCAATATCGACTGACACTTCACGTTCGTATACAGCTGAAGTTGTTTCCCATTTTTGTTTACTAGATTACTACTAGTACAACAATCATCCTTGCTTAAGGGTGCGTTTTATAAGAATTTAAATGCGTTATAATGGTTATGAATACAAAAGCTAACTTGTTGGCATTTATTCTGATATACATTATAAGCGCATCCTGCGAAGAGACCACAATAGAAGGTATACCTTTGCGGATTTCAATTGGTAAGAGCTGCAGTTGCTTTGAATAACTGTTCCTAAATTTTTTTCAGAAGATGAAGCTGAAATTAAAGTTAACAAGGAAAGAATAAATTCTAGCGAGACATCAATTCCAGTTACGAATGTAAGATGTCTTGTTTTAGACCTCATGTATCTCTCATTCCCCATGTATCGCTCATATTTTTTTATGAATTACGCAGACAGATGAGTCCAACTGCCCTTCGGGACTGGAGTGTCATAAATTAGGCGATAACTGTATTAGCTGTGATTACAATTACACTTGTGTTTACGGGGAAAAAGTAAATGTCACCTGTCAAGCAATTTCCAATTGCATAGTGAGTATATATTAATCTCTAGGAAACATGTTTTAATCTCTATGGTATTAAGAGCGTAACCATACTATCCTCTTATAGGGGAATAAGAAGTTCCAAGTTCCGATGATATGCCGTTATTGTTATCAAACTGAGCATTGGGAGCATAAGTGTATCCTTAAGGCCAATTGTGACTCCGTAGCTTCACCAAGAGCGTATTACAGGTATTGTGACGATTTAATCATAGTATGTAGTCTGAATGAGTTTGATTTTGCATGTTGTGGTAAACGTTTTTATCCTTAAGATTTCCACGTTTTTTGTCCTTATTAAGATAAATGGAAGTCGGTGTTCGTTAAATCTTTCATACGCTTCTGCAGGCCTTTTAGATATCATAATTTAACTTAGGGAAAAGAAAAAATTCTTTTTAGAGATCATTATGGAAATAGCTCAGAGGTATGATAATCATCTTATCTTTAACCCTACTAAGATCACTTTTAGAAACCACTTATTGATTAAGATGTAAAAGACTGAGATTTAAGTTATAGATAAATAGTTTGAACTGATAAATAATTATGAAAAAAAGGTGAATGAAATTAGTTTTAATAGTAGTAGCCATAAAAATGCTTCGACAACTAAGGTTATTTCACGCACAAAGTCTCTCACCGAGAATCACTCTGAACTGCTTTTACCAAAGGTAAACATGTTGCTCACTTGGTTCTGCAGGGGTCCTTGTAGATATTTTCTTACCTTTTTTCTGATGTGAATATTCACAATAAAAAATGAGTGCACGTAATTTTTGTATTATTTTCATTGATCCAATTGAGCCTCATGAAAGAGATCTCCAAATTGCACAGCCAGTTGGTCTTAACTATCATCGTGTCAATTTTACACTGGAAAATGTTCACTCATTCTTTGTATGTCTTTTTCATACATGTTTTAATGATTCATTTTTACATTTATAGAACAAACTGCACAGTCAAAAGTGAAATCAGATGCCTTGGTCGTAGAAGGTTCCTGAAGAACTTGCCATGTAATTGGACAGGCGGCTATCGTTGGTCTACTGCTTTAATACTCAGTATCACACTGGGGGGTTTTGGGGCAGACAGGTACCTCACCCATTATTTTCTTCAGCAGCACCCCTCTGAGATGGTTCCTTTTTCTTTAAATGAAACTTCCATTTCAGATTCTACCTTGGTCATTGGCAGGAAGGAATTGGAAAACTGTTCAGTTTCGGTGGACTAGGTGTATGGACTCTGGTTGATGTGATGTTGATATCAATTCATTACCTTGGACCAGCTGATGGTTCATTGTACATTTAATTCTTTAAAAAATTTAAAGACGTTCAGTTTATTCAACTTCTGAGAAGTTAACTCTGCTTTAATAAATTATGGAGATGAAATTTCCATTTTGTTTTTGTGGATTTCATCTTCCAAGAACTTAATCAGACTTGACTGGTCATTCCTTAACTCCTTATAATTTACCTGAAAAAAAAATAAGTAAACACAAAATGTTCTTTCATCATGATCATATTCAATGAACATGCATCTTTTCCAATTTGAGGATAAGATAAAGGATTAAGGAAAGGTGAATAACTTTTTTCACACCTTTTATTCTTTGAAAAGATTTTTTTAAATACTTTGTGATTTTGATACACTTTCTATGAGTTAATTAAATACAGTACTGTGATACCATAAAGAAAGTTGCTTTTTTGAGCAAGTTACAATGATAGCAAACTACTCAGTACCAAAAGGGAATTACTGAGGGAAAATTGAGGTAAAAATAGCCAAGGATTTCAGTACGGGAGGCTTGACTTTGAAAAAAATAATAATAATAGCAAACAAGATTCAGTATGCTTCTTTCTAAGCATGTAAATGTTCAGTACATACATGTAGCTATCATTTAAATGTATCCTTAGATGTTTTCAATCCCCAACAAGGCTGTGAGGTTCTTTTCAGGAAGGGGTAAAAACCACAGCAGTACTTTTCTCCAGTAGATAAAACTATTTTTCCTAAATGACAACTACGCTTGCTAACTTGCTTATAATTTTTCACAGATTATTCTATGCACATTTCAATATTTCATGTATTTTAACACCTTATTTCATTAACGACATTTATTTAAATACACATTGAAGAATGTATTTTATTTACTTCATGATCACACTCTTTACAACAGGTGACAATATAATATACCATGAAAGGTTTTATATCTCTTCTCTAGGGATTGAATTTTATTAAATTTTTAATAAAATAATATCTCAGAAGGCTTCCAAATCCCTATCTAATCATGCCAAATTAAGACACTAGAGTGTGATAAGCAAACTTGAATGCCTGTATGTGGCAGAAACAACATCCAGAAAGGGACTCTTGTAAATAGAAAATAAAGAAAGTAACTTTCTAAGGAAAATCCTTGGACCCAAAGAAGTAACAGCTAATGATTTTACATTCTACTTGAGATCAAACCATGAGTTATGTAAGTTGGAGAAAATCTGAACAACGATTTAGAAGTTAAATGATTTTCTATGGACACTAGAAAAACAGAAAGAATAGCAAACGAGATTCTTGTCTTCTATGAGGATAGGAAGACACAAGTCCCATGGGTGAAGGAAGATCTACAAAAAATGTGGGATCAGGGAAGATGTAGGAAACAGAAATGTTCAGAAAGAAGATTGCAGAGAAAGACTTGTCCAAAGAAAATCCAAACAGAACCAAAAGGGTATTTATTCTCAGAAGAAGAATGGGTCCAGAAGGTGAGCACAAGAGTGAGCCAGAAAGTGAAAGACATAGTGCTGAAAGAGAAATCAATTGATAAAGAGAAGAAAGTTGTGTAATTGCAACCCATAGATGGCTGAAATGAAAATAAATAAAAAATAATATATTATGAGAGGTTTCTCTAATATTATTTAAATTATTAAATACTCACTGGTTAAGATATGTTTAGCCTTAAGATATTGTCTTCAAGATCTTAAAAAGAAATCGTGAATACTTTTGGTATCCAATGTTTTATTGAGAAATGCAAGATATGAGACAAAAAAGCAAAACCTCTTAAAATAGAAAGCAGGAAATTGTGACAGTAGTAAGAATGAGAAATTAAGAAAATGAATGATACTAGATACAACCTAGTGAAGTTGATTTTCCACATAAGATATTCTAGATATTTTTAAGTATAATTTTCTATCTCAAACAAATTGTAATGAACCAAGGAGACTATAAGCTCAATTTTTAAATTAAGGCTGGCTTCCTGTTTTACAAGCCATTATCTAGAAAAAAGAGGCTTTCTGAATAGTCTTTCCCTCAGGCATGAATTTCATTTCAATGGCTCTGTCTTAGTTAAATACTATTGAAAGTGATGAAGGGACGATCTACCAAACAATTATTCATTACCGCAAAATATTTAGGGGAATACTCTCCATCAACCTTTGTGCACATCCAGAACCCTAGAAATGATAGATTCTTGGGCACCTCTACAAAACACAGAATGAATTATTTGTCATATATTGAACATGTTATTTCTAAATTTTGTCTGAAAATAATTCTGGACATAAAATTATTTTATTCCACTTTTCAAGTTTATTCATTTCCCAATGTCATTTATAATGATTTTGGGCATAGCTTAGGGGTTCTTGGTAGTTGTAGCTGCAATTTTGGATTAAAGAAATAGGCTTGGCTCCCATTCAGAGCAACACAAGACCCACAAAGGTGGGTTGATTTTCTGTAACTCACCAGAATAACTTGCTTTCCCAGCTTCCGCAGTAATCTGAGTTTCAACAACATCAAGCCATTTGGGAAGTCTGTTTCATGTAGACAATTTGATTCATCAAGAACTTCTATGTATAAATTTCTACTGAAAATTAATAATGACTAATGGTATGAATAATAATGTAAATAATAAAGAATTTGTATAGATTCATAACTAAAGGTAGCATGCATTTCTCCAAGGAATACAATGAATTAGCTGAAGGTGTGGAGTATAAGTTCTATTGTTTAGATAAGAAATTAAAGTCTTCAATCCGTTAGAGGTGAACCATTACATATTCTCATACCTATTCCGTGCATCACTTGATTCAAGCGAAATACTGAGTATATTGAGATATGGAATTGCTTTCCTGCATTCCACATTACTGAAACCAAATTTCCAGGCAATGGATTTCACTAAATACAGAACATTGAGAAGATCAGCACTGGGTTTTGCAGCCCTTTTCTCTTCAAAGTCTGACCAAGCAGGGGTGATCCATTGTTCATGAGAGAGATCCTTTACTACCTCAGGAGCTTCAATAGTTATGCATGTAATGAGCAACTGCAGGCGATAGTTGTAGCGCACCTGTTTAATCTCTGTAAAGAAATTAGCTTTCTCTTTACTTTTTAAGTACATCCTCACGTTAGATATAAATAATTTAAAGGTCAAAGAAGCTTACTAGACATAAATTCAATTGCATCCCTTGAAGTAACATAGGTTAGCAACTCGAGAGGCTTGTAACCCATCATCCACAAGGATAAAATTGAGTCAACCAGTGTTTCTAGTTTTGAATTATATAATCCTCTCTGAGCCTTGTCCAGTATCATAGGAATTACATATTCATTGATCATCTCCGAGTTAATTTTAAACCCCAGATAACTTGATGCCCATAGAAGTCTGGCTAAATCCTTCATTCTAACTCTTGTAGCTGCAGAACTTTTACTTTTCTCCTCATAAGGCCTATAGGAACCGCTATGAAGCATACTTTTCGTTGTTGTATTTATTAGATAGGATAAAAATTCCCGGTTACCGTATGATGCATCAGCATACAGCGCTAAAAGATGAACTAGCGCCGTAAAATTATATCGGGATAAATTTTTCCCAATACAAAAATATTTCTTCAATTTTTCTAGCAAAGTGTAATCATGGCACTGGTTTAGTCTCAAGGTTTTGACGATGGAAACAAAAATTGCTGGATCTGATAAATAAGTTGGATCTTCATAAATGACATCAACGACATGCTTAACAAATATGGGACTGATTACCTTTGTGCCGGTTCTAAAGGCAATATTTGCTACTAGCACTATTTCCAAAGGTGTCATTTTCTCCATAGAATCTTTTCTACAAATTTGATCTAAGGCATTAGGTATAATTAGTGAAACATCTTCGTTTTTTGTTTGCAAACTGGTAAAAAACAAGGTTAAAGTTATTCCCTGCAAAGACAAAAGTCGTTTAAGCAAGGCATTCTTTAATATTTCGAGACTCAGCGGAAAAAAATGAAGTCTTGTCATATTAAATCCTAATAATTTTAACCATGAATAGTTGAGTCTCAATGTATCTTTCACCGATAAGCTTAATTTTTCTTCACAGCAGAAATTATCAACGCAACGTATAACTCTTTTAAAGTCGCTTATCTGGCTGCTGAAATTTTTATCAGTTAGTAACATAATCAAATTTGGTACTTCAACTGATTTTTTTAACTTAAGCTCATTGATAATTTCAGCTTCATCTTTCGAAAATGTATCTGCATTCCAGGTAGTCTCAGCAAAATTTACACTACCTACAATATACTGGCTGTATTTGGGGTCTTCTTCAAAAAATTTATAGTACCTATAAATAAGAGTTTTTCTTGGAATGCTTCGATGGTGCATGAATCTTGAACCCTTTGTAGAGAAGAGATATCCATGTTGCAGTATCCTTGACTGCTTTATAAAACGTAATGCAATCATTAATTAAGTTCTTTTCAACAGACGATAATTATATTATGATCAAATTAATACGTTTTTTACATAAAGAACGCCTCTCACTTCGCAGACATATCGTAAGAAATATTTTCCGTGTTTAGTGCATGAGCTAACGGATTAAAAGATTAAGTAGGATAACATAAGCCATCACAAATAAACACTATTTGATGCTCCCGCATAGTTCACATGAGAACCAAAACAAAGTAGAACGCATTTCGTTGCTCACGAATTTTATGATTTTTAATCTTTTTAATCATTTTAAAGTTTTAAACCCGGCGCGATTGACAGTGTAATTCGAGTTGGTTTTTATTTTACCCTCTCCATAAATACAAAATTAACAGTTAAAGGTTTGCTTGATTTTGTGCGATTTATAAATTACAAATAAGATTTTATTGAGTTCGTTTCTATTTTTCTGAATAATCCCAGAAATTAGGACGGATTTCAGCATTTTACGCTCACATACAACGTCTATAGACGTTTATCTTTCTTTTCGTGGTAATTATTCCGTGAACTACGAGTCAAAAGCATTATTATCTTCAGACGTATGGCTTTCGTGGTGCTGGAGGAACATCAATCACCAGTAATCAATGAAGACTCATTTAGATGGTCCCCTGAGAGTTCATCATATTAATATATTTTGCCAAATATATGTATCTGAAAAGTTTTACACAGGTAAATTTATAATTTTAAAAGAGTACACTTAAGAATTTTCTCAGATCATAGGCACCAAAAATTAAATAAATAAAGGTTAACGTATTAAAATCGTCATTCAATTTCTCGCAAATATATGCAATTATTTTACCCTTGGGAGTAAAATTTGGTAAATATTTGATAGTGGTACACCAGCCTTTTTTTTTATCCACTTAAAATGCTCGGTAAATATTTGATAGTGATTCATGTCAGAACCTTGGAGAGGGTTGGGTTACAGTTATGATCGCAGGTTCATCATGAACTAAACAATAATTTAGACTCGCAACTTTGTTTGGAATATCGAAAAAGTTAAGTCAATAATTAATTTATCCTTTATAATTATGTGATTTAAAACATTGTAGGAGAGCAATGGATAGCCCCAAACATATTTCAATGCATTCACCTGTATACTGTTTTCATTCCAAGTAAATTTAATTTCCTCTGAAGCACTACTCAATTCAGTATTTTAATGTAGGAATATTTTCCTACGTACACCGCAGGGTTACAGTGAGTTAGGGACATTTGCTGAGAGAGCAAACTCATTGATGGGTGAATAGGAAGTTATGATTTTTCAAAATGAAAATACTTGAAAAATTCCCTTAACAAGGGGTTCTTGCAAATTTCCAATATCATTTTCGAATTTGGAGGTTATACAATATTACATATAATATAAAAATCAATGGCTATGCTGTAACTTACCCGGTGGAATATGTAAGGATAATGAGAATAAGTCTAATGACACTGTCAGTTTGAATTACCACCAATTTTTAGTTAAAAGTATAAAAGAGGAAATTTAAATTTTTTTAAGGAATAAGTTGTTAAAAACAATCACATTTTCGGCTTTAAATGCCTTTTTAAAACTGCTATCTTGTGTTCTATCAAATTGTCTTAGGATGCCAAAATGTAATACTATAACTTAAGTTACTTTACCTATGGTATGTAAAGAAATCCTCTGCCCTAACATAGCTCTGTACATGAACTGCTAAAATATACACAGACATGTTGAAATTATAATAATACATACATAATACTAATATTTACTATTTGGACAGTTTTTATCAAATCTGTTTTCTTCATCATTCAGGAATAATGTGTATGAATTCAAGAACTGATGTATAAAATATAATTGCTATGAAAAAGATACTACGCATTTCACCAACATCACTGAAGGTATTATTGAGTCCATGAAAAAGATTTGATTTTAGAGTATTCCATGTGAGGTATTTATTATCCTGGATTAAAACATTTAAATGAAGTATGATTGTTGTAGCAAAGAAAATTTCAGAATTCTTATTTCAATGGTGTTAAAATCCATTATATTTATTGAAAAATATGAGGTCAAATTAACAAAATTCATTGAAGTAAGGCTATCATAAATATTCAAATCTTAAATCTACATAGTATACACATAATTACGCTTTTTATTTTGTGCTTGGCTATTTCAGCATGCCAACCAGCATTTCACCATTAGTAACCATCTTTCCTGCAGCAGACATTTTATTCCCATAACAACCTCAAATGGACAAGCTCTATGCAAATGTAAGCAAAATGGTGTCTTTAGGCACATATATATGTACTACTTAGTACTAGACTTACTTGCAACAACATTCATTTCAAATCCTAGTCTGCCAACACATCAACTATTATAGTGAAACAGGCAAATTGCCACCAAGGCTCTTTTTCCTTGAGGAAATGTTATTAAATTTTAAATTATGGACATGGTTGGCAATGAATAGCCAATTAATTGAGCTAAAAATATTAAATTTAACATCACTTTTATGTTCATCAAAATTGATGCATTTGAAAATATCTTCTTTAAATTCAATTATTAGATCAACATCTTAAAGTAAAATTTCAATTTATGTCTATAAAACTCATTTCATTGTAACTTACATGGATTTTTAATCCTAATATTCAATTTCATAACCATAAGCATTTTTCTTCTTATAAATACCAATGCTTAACATTGACAGCATGTTTCAACAAATGAAAAATTGGTTTTCCCACAATATACTACCAATCATTCCAAAAATGCAATTACAATTTAACAGTGATGAGAACTCGTTGTTTGATCTTAACTACCAATTTAAAGCCTGTGAACAGGGCCAGTGCACTAGAAAACTCTCAACATCATTACTTTTACGATCACTGCAAATTGGTCCTCTTATGTAAACGTTCTATTGCAACATCATCCACTGAAATAAGCTTTTCTATAGGGATTCGAGAGAGCTCTCCTTCCACACAATCTGGACGAAGCCACTCTTCTTTCTTAGGAGCAGGAGGTGGATGTGTTTCCTTATTTGCTGCTGCTCCTTCTTTTGCAAGAGCATCCCTAGCTCTCCTCTCCTTCAGCTTCAAGGAAAATATTGCCACACTTCGAGCCCTCTTCAACAAACTTCGTTTCACCCTTGTCTTCTTCGCAGCCAGCTCTTCTGCAGCCTTTACTGGATCAACCACCTCCGCAGTTGGTGTCACAGGTGCTTTTGGTTTAGCACCAGTGTTTTGATCTTCCTTTAATGTCCCCTCAGCGGGTTCGTGAGGTTGCCTCCTCACTCGTAATACTCCTGCATGACTACCTTGAGTTGGTTTTTCAGGAGTACTCCCTGACCTCTGACGAATTCCTTCATTTGCCAAGTGATTCCTCTCCAGACTAGACAGGGTTTTCGTGCTGTCAGCTGGAGAACCAGACGGAAGGGAACCTGATTTGTCTTTCTCTGGGGAGAAACGGAACTTAGACCTTTGTTGATCGACCCATGGCGGGGCAGAACGTAGGAGATCTGAATCTGATGATGCAGAGAGTTCCTTAGGAGGTACAATACAATCAGTACTATGTCTTATGGCAAACTCACCATCTCGAGCACAGTGTGCATCTGGCAAGGATCCCATTTCACCTGCACCATTGATGGACGTTCCCCGTCCAACACCAGATCTACCACCTTCCATTAATCTCCTTACCCAATCTACACCATGTGGACCAATGGTAAGGTGGTGGCCAATGTATGGTGCACTAGCTTCTACTCCAGGGTATCCCACTCCTTCTCGGCGACTTCTTCCATCCCCATCACTTCCAGACCACTCCTTAGACTTTTTCAAAGCACTCTTGCTGACAGATGAGGATGAGGAGGAAACTTGCTTCTTATCTGATGAAACTTCTACTTCCTTGAGTGTCACCAGAGGAGAGGCTTCTTCCATAGGTAGAGATGGCGCAACTTCATTGACAGGAGTGATCAAACTTGGCATGCTCTCATTTGAGGATTTAACTTCATCTGTTTTCTTTTCTTCCTCCTCCTCGACCTCATCTGTACTGTTTACGCTGCTAGCAGGAGATACCACAAATCTGAAAATATGCGATCAAAATGGTTTAGAAATTTTTTAGAAAATGGTGAATCAATTCCAAGTCTTCTGCATTGCACTGACCTCCCAATGACAAGACCAGGAGAAGAAGTGGTTGCAGCATTAGACATTCCTTCAGGAGGAGGAGGAGGGGTAGTGGAAGAGAAACGGCGGAATGCCTCTCTCCTAGAGAATTCCACTTTAGCCATCTCTGTAGCAACCCACTCAGGTAAATCAGGAATAGCATACGTAATTATGAGTCTCAATATCAACATGATATGCTGAAAACAAAAGAATCTCAGCAATAATTCGACTTCAAATATTTTTATAAGTATTCAACGAACAAACTTCTCATAATGAATCACCTCGAGTATGACAATAAGGAGAATGGTTTGGGTGGTTGACATTTCTGGGAACATTCGATGAACTTGGCCAGACAAACCTATTAAAGCACAATTCACTAATACCGCTATCAATCCCATCACTTCCATGGCATCCTTTGAATTAAATCATCAAATTATTTACGTACAGCACAATTATCATAAAGACATTCAAAAGAGAATGGTATTAGATAACCAACCTGCCATGTTCCAATATTTGGCACTCTTTGTCCAAATGGTCTTTGAAAAATAAAGCACAGTTTAAAGGCATCACTGCGAATTTCAATCACATTGTTGAGTAATGCACACAGGCCAGCCATGGGAAATGCAGATGAGAAAAGAACAACATATCCAAACTGGATAAACATTTCTAAATGGTCATCAAATGTCCCATCATACTGAAAATATAAAGAAAAAATACATTAAAATTTCCTCGTTAATAGCATATAAGATTGAATGCTACCCCAATATGAAATAATCTGAACTAGGTTGATTGTTTTATTAGCAATAATTCAACAACTATGAAAGGGAATTAAAGCTCACTGCTTGTTACCTTGTACAATGCACTTTCTAATTCAGCTTGATTAACACTGCGATTAATTATATGTCTTCTTGGGTGACTGCTATCATCCTGTTCAGGTGTATCATCCTCAGCTTTATCAGCAATACTATCCTCTTTTTTCTCCTCTGATGGACTTAGAGCACCAAACAAGTCAAAGCTCAATTTGGCAATACGAAATTGCTCTAAAAGGTATGGCAGCGCTGATTCTTTTATGTTGCCGATCACTTGCCTTGCAATCAATAATGCAGCCAATTGCTGAGGAATAAACGTTTACATTTTAAGTCGTTGTCAAGTTATGCGGTTGTCAATCAAAACAGAAATTGCAGCCCACCTCTTTTAATTTTTCTTGATCTTGAAGATAAAATGCGATATAGAACAATGAGAGGAAGGAGTTTACAAACTGGAACTGAAAAAGAGGAAAGAGTTTTTGATACTTAATTAAATCATAATATGTGTCATACATTATATTTTTACACAATTAAGTATAACTATAGAATAGTGAATAGAATTTTGCTCCAGACCATAATCGAACAATCTAAACTACTGAAACTGGGTTTTCAATAAGGCACAATGAAGAAATGATATTTTACTATACACAATCATAAGGACAAGCTAATAAAGCATTCATATTTGCAAATAATTACTCAGACTTAAAAGAAAACACCTAGGTATAGACAACTAACACTAAAACTAATTAACAATGCACATACTAGAACCAGAGAAACTATAATATCCATAACAAAGCAGCAAACATTTACTTCAGTTCTTGAGTGGAAATAATAGATATATGCAAAAAATAACTGTAAACCCAGTGCCGTAGCGTGGATTTTGGCACCTGGGGTGAGAGCAACTTTATAATATCAAATTACCAATGCTAAATCATTTAAAGATTAGGAAAGAGAACATGCTCCACTTAAGAATGATGATGTACTACCTTAATTTATTTACTGTCATGAAAGTCAGCACATGATTTTGTGACAATGGCTTGCAACTAAGCTACAAAATGTTTTCTGCCTCTAAGGTCATCACCCCACCCTCCTATCCATAGCTACAGCTCTGATGAAAATCATAGGTAAAATGGCAGACTAATGAAACTCTTCTATAAAAATAAATTAACTGCCAGATTGGGGGATCATGCTCATACAAGAAATAGCTATTCACAGTTTAAGCTTTATAAATGTATCTCCAGATACAAACCAATGCTACTTTGACGATAAGATGGTTTTCATACTTGGTGTCAAGCCTGTAGTTTTCTGGTTGAAAAGAAGAAAGAATTTTGGAGTATTTATATGATTATAAAAACACTAGATTCCCCACAATCCTGTTAACAATCTAGAACATTACCAAACACTTTCCAAAGGCCATCTGATCACAGATAAAGCTCATTTGATTAAGTTCATTCCTTTCAACTACAACACTAAGTCCCAGGAATTAATTGAAAACACTCATGCTATTTCATAATAATCAAATAAAAATTACTCAAATGTCCATTCAAAAACACTGAAAACACATATTTCATTATTGATATGTTAGAAAACTAGTTATATGACAGTTAAAGCATAGCAAATATTTTTAGACAGTAAGAATGTCACATTTATTTTCTTAAAAATCTATTTAAGAACAAAACAAGGAATTTTTCAAAGATTGATAAAACGTTTCACACACAGATACAATTTCCAAATTAGAATTCAGTATTAAGAAAATTTAGCTATTTGAAAGAGTATGTAATTTTAAACACCAAAGTGGAATAAACAATTCAAAACTAAGATATACTAATTCTGAGAAATATGCTTCAACCTATGTTAGCAGAGAGATCTAAAAGAAAAAAAACTAAATAGCAAATCTCGAAATATTAAATGAACATGAAATAAAAGAAATCACATTGAAAAAAATAATGATTTCAAAATGTTTCCGCATATAAACCACACCATTTAAGAGATGAAAACAAGAAAAATCTTTCATTCATTATTGATTTTGGATTACAGAGGAATGGAACTCTGTTAGCTTCCAAGGAACTAAAAAATTGTAGGGACTGAAATGATATAACAAGCATTGTATAACCAAATTAACTGATTCATTTAATTAATGGCAAGTTAATTATCCGAGTGCAACCTCAGGTTCGACTCCAAGGAGGAATTTAAGATCAATATTGAACCATGAAAAATTGACTTCTTAACATGCATTAGGGGTGCAGACAGAAAATATCTACTCCCTTCAAATTTGAACTATATAAAAATAAAATGGCAACAAAGCCTCTGTATAATAATTTCATATCTAAGGACTGTTAGGTAAAAGCATATATATAGAGATGAATATATATATACATGCTGGTAAATCATGGTATGATGGAGTACTGATAAATAAGTGACATGATTCTTCATAAGAGAAGTTTTATTAGATGAAAAAATGAGCCTCCAAATACACACAGATACATATGAAAGAAATACACTCATTTTCAGGCAATTTATTTTAATTGATTCTTTTAAAATATCCGTACCTAGCAAAAAAATAAATTATAAATGGAATGTTTCAACAAATGTAACAGAAATAGGAACAAAGGATTAAAAACTGAATTTGGGCCATAAAATTAACATTTGACAGAAAACTTACAAAAAAAGAAAGAACTAAGAAAAAAAATGAATTCAAATTACAACATAAATAATTCCTCAAGCTTATCCATTCAACTTAGTAAAAGAAATTTATAGAAGTAGAGAGGAGCTTCAAATTCCAATTGCCTCAAGACACTTTTAAATGACCATTAATGAAAGACCACTATGACTACATGATTATTAATATCATGTTTAAAAATATAATTTACAAAATAATGTTACATGAACTTAATTACAGGCCTAAAGCTAAATTTAATAATATTCTGGGACTTCCTCTACTTTAACAACTCAAAAACAGAATTACAATTATTCAATTAAAATATTGATTTAAGAATGGCAAATAACTTCTTCAATTATTGATGATGCACATTCAAAGAAGTTTTTCAATGAATTGAGTATACTCCTTTCCTTTACTGATGAAAGTTATCCACACTTGATAATCATGAGTTCATGAGGATGGAATACAAATCAGAGAAACTGACATTTCATTGCTAAAAATGAGCTGCTACCAGATGGAACAACTATATGAACTTTTGTGATCAATTTAAGAATAATTCTAAAATTAATTCCATGATTAATACAAACAAATTAGAACAAAACATACATGCAAAATCAATTATAACATTTAAAACTTTCTGTTCATATTTGCGTAAAAGTCAATTGCAGAAATATTTTCAGAAAGAAAATAAAATTTGATGTTCTTCAAAAAGATATATTTGTAGTACAGCTTTATTTGTTCAAAAAACGCTCTGACTACTATGATGGCAGAGTAAAGTTTCAACAGCATTCGTGGAGAAATTAAACATTATCATACAATTTCCACTTGACTTTCCTAAGCAAAAAAATTTAATTGAAAAGCCAAAAATGGGACTTGCAAATAGAGATGAAATTGCAAATTTATTTCCGAAATACTTGTAGATCAATGTTAGTATAATGCAGTCTATAACATCAAGATTTAACTGAAAGTCATATTAAGACAAAGTGCATACCTCTATCGTTCAGCCAACAAGCAACCTTGTGGTAAGCCTCATCTAAGAGTGTGATTACTACAGCCAGCAGAATTTTGGGTAAATAGCTCAAGAAAAAGGGATAACTTTTCTCCTCTATCTTCTTATCCCACCAATCCTATGAAAATAGAGATAATGCAGTGAAAATAAATTAAGTATCATAAACTATCACAATTCATTTTAAGGTTGTAAAAAAAGGCAATTCACATGAATTATCGACACCTTAAAATTAAAAGTACCATGTTGTGCTCAAGAAATGAAATTTCTTTAGTTGAATAGCTTCTGAGGAAGAGTAAAAATTACAATAACTTCAACCTCAAGCTTGAAAAAACAAAAATAGTGATAGTTAAATTGATACTCTTGTACAAATGCCTCAGTGACAAAATTATTCAACCATTTGGTTCAAGTAGCATTAAGTTAAAGTGAAGACATCACTTGTTTTATATATAAGATACATTTTCTACCGGACACCATACTTATATGTAAGTCATTTATATACAATATTTTCAACAATTTTAGGCACAAAAGTTTTCTTCATTTTTCAATATCAAAATTACAAAAAAATATTTTAATGTATCTTTTTGTTAATAACAAAGATGTAAAAAATGGCCTGACTTATACCTGAAACATCTAAAATTTATATTAATACTGTATGTTTTAGACAAAGGATTTTTCAAACCTACACATGTATGCTGAGTGCAAACATGCACACATTACTGAGCATGTTTTTCGATTTCCCTTTTACAGTCTCTCTGTTTTAAAAAAACGACAGATTTGAGTAGCATACATTTTTTCTGTCTTCATTTTCCTGCTCATACATTATGTTAATTTCAAACAAACTCCAATAGCATAAGAAGGTTGAGTGATGGGCTTTACAGATTTTCTTTGAACAAATGATGTTTTCCCTTGGATGTTTTATACTGGGCTTCTGCTTAACTTAGTTTTATAACTAACACAACCCATCCTGAACTTCTCTGAGCTTTCCAGTCTTTGGAATTTGAGATATTCAAGAAACTACAGAGTCATTTATAATATATTCAATGAA
This sequence comes from Ladona fulva, assembly GCA_000376725.2. NCBI lineage: Eukaryota > Metazoa > Arthropoda > Insecta > Odonata > Libellulidae > Ladona > Ladona fulva. Next base: position 1,115,253 of record KZ308444.1, read on the forward strand.
TGTGTAAATTCATTCTCAATGAACAGACGCTGTACCCTTAAGCCTACAGGTAATGTTTTATTTTTTGATGATGATAAACATAAGCTTACTGAGAAGCTAGATTCCCCTAAGTTGGCTGCCCGGCCAGTTGCATGATAAATTTTTAAGACCGGTCCAATTCTTTACGTTGTATTTACTACTCTTTTGGAAAATTTCATGGGATCATTTTCTTCAATTAAAATAATAAATTACTCACCGAAAATTGTTAAATGAATGTTATTTTTTAGCTAACTCTGTCATGATAGGAAAAAACGTCTACATAGTATTCTACCTATACGGTATTTACTCGTGTAAGCAGTGTCCTCGTGTATCCCGCACACACTCATTTTCGGGCAGGCTCGTGAGGAAAAAAATGATTTTTATCATAAAATCAATTTGCCCTTGAGCCTGCATAATTTTGTCATAACCTGAATGCACGTTCCTTAATAGAAATTCTGTACCTAAGTTAAGTGTTGATGTACGTCTTTCTCATGAATTTATTGGGTTACGTATTAATATCACCATGACGCACAGCCTGTTTTATTGTGCATCTGAGGAATTTGAGGAAAAAAGGTGCACGGTTTACACGAGTAAATACAGTAATTCTGCAAGATTTAGCTTAAATAACTCCTTACAAAGACATACGACTAGACATGCATTTAATGAGTACAAACATATTATCTTCAATTCCCGCTTTTTAATTTACAAGTAGTTGATGCACTGATTGAAAATTTCTATTCATTTTTAGCCTATTAAAGAAATATTTGCCTCAAAAAAAAACAATTTTCAATTGAGATTGTCTTATCATAATTTTTTCACATAGATGCAATTTTTATGCAGTGTGATTTACGCTGTAATTACCTGTAACTGCAAAATGAGAAACATAACAATGAAGACCAGAGACAAGCATAGGCATATGATGGGCAGACTGACAAAATATCTAAACACATTCCGTTTCCAGGCTGGATAGGTGGGCTCAAGGCGTCCAGTTACTGGACTTACTTCCAGAGTACCCTGAAATAAAATAAAATTACCTTTACTGAGAGGGTAAAAATATCTATTTATAACTGAAGTACCTCTAATTAATTTCATTTGTCTTAAAAATCCCATAAATATCTTGTAAATTACTGTATAAAGGAAGGCAATTTCATAGATGGTCTACAAAATAGTTGTAGACCAACATGCTGATCAAAACCTTAATTTATAAACAAGCATACTTAGGCCTGGTATTATAAAGTATTCTTGAAACGGAATTAAACTGATGTTCACTGTAAGGCCCCATTTTATAATAGTTTGCTAGAGTTGATTATATTACAGATTATGGTTAATTTTTATGCTCATACATCATATAGATATGAGATAAACTCTGATTTTTATTTTAACTATAACAAAGCATTATAATGCTGGGCTCTTAAGTGAACATTAGATAAGGTCTATTTTCAGTAAACATTATAATAGTGATCCTAGACACTTAAAATCAGTCTGTTACAGGAAAAGAGATGATTCAGAGACTCACAGTGAAAAGTGGACGTGGTTCTACCAAAAGTTCATCCCGCTGATCGAGTGTACCCCAACGGTATGCTAACTCTGCACTGTACCTCTTCCATGCTTCTAGGTAAATGCTGGCCCAGAGTACGTTAAAGAATGAGAAAAGGACAAAACCAACATCCTCCAGTGCTTGATCTGCACCACAGAAACCAACCTGAAACAAATATTAGCAAATTAAATAACTGATCATTCCTGAAGCAAGCTATTTAAAACATGAGATATAAATAACTTCCATAACTGCAAAAAGCAATGGAAAATTAAACTTTAAAGAGAATAGCATTGATATGTACAGTATATTTACAAGAATTTGGATTCATCAAATCATGTAGCATTCCTGACTGAAGCTAAATTTCTTTCATAAATTTCAATAGCTATAACCTACTATTTAGGAAGCAAGATCACCAGCAATGGAATTAGCAAGAGAGACATTGTTAATAGATTAGTCCAAGTTAAGCAGGGACATCACCAGGAAAAATTCTTGATAACAAGTAATACGAATTAGGATATGAAAAGAGGTTATAAAAAATCTATTCACGGAGTGTCACTATGGCTGAGAAATATGGTGTAAGGGTAGCAGAGAAGGGAAATTTATATGCTGCTGAGTTGTGGTGCTGCAGAGGAATGACGAAAATAAATTGGATAGACTGAGTTATGAAGAAGTCATTTTAGGAGCAAGTAAGGGAAGAGATAAATGGAAAGTTTAGATTGAAAGAGGAAATTTAGGAGGAAAAGTATCCCTAACAATACTAGTAGACACAGGAAAACGGGCAATGGCGACTTTGCGCAAGATGGTGCACACCCAGGAAAAATCCCAAGGAAGAATGAACTTGAAAAAAGTCTGACGGGACCGGGAATCGAACCCGGGTCTCCCAATTGCCGGTCGGGTGCTGTCCGTTGAGCTATCCTGGTAGAACATTTCTCCAAGCCATTCGGGAGACTTTGTGGGCAAATGTTCTACCGGGATAGCTCAATGGACAGAGCACCCAACTGGCAATTGGGAGACCCGGGTTCGTTTCCCTCTTTTCGTTCGTTTCCCTCTTTTCGTTCGTTTCCATCATACTTTTTTCAAGTCCATTCTTCCTTGGGATACTAGTAGAATTGATAGGAGGGGGATATATACATTGAATTACAAGAAATGTAATGATAATGTTTAAGTTTGCAATTATGAGGGAAGAAGAGATCGGCAGAGGATAAGATGCCTAGGGGAACTGCAAGAAATCAATTCTGGGATGGGAAATCTTTAAAGATGCGCCATCTGATACAAAATGTTTAAAATATTAATTCAATGATCTAAAATTTTTAGAGTTATCTTTGAGAATTTAGTAGAAGCATTTAGTTTTAAAGAATTTTGACATGATAATGAAAATTTCTCTCTTTTAATTCAACCTGAAACTGAATAAAATTCTGGATAATTATTTATTCATAGAAGTTCACACAGCTCTTAAACATAAGGGAATATATATCTACAGTTAATTGTTCCATTTGGATTTACTGAAATAATATTTAACCCAAACTATGCAGGAGAATGTCTAAAAAAATCAGTTTCTATATCCATTGATGGTGTCCTTGCCCAATTAACTATCTAGAGATGTGACACTGAGTATTGTCACAGAAAAAATAATTTTTCTGATGGCCATCCCTCAACATAACTTCTACTCTGCTACTGCGTGCTTCATCATTAGTCTCTCTAAACTTTTTTGTTGGGGACAACCACTGCAGATCTAATAAAATAAATTGCATAAAAATGTCAAGATGTATAGCAGTCAACGTTCTTGTAAATTTTTCTACAATCTAATTAAAAATGATACGGAAAATGGTGAAGGTGGATTTTGCACAATAAGGTGTGCACCTAGGAAATATGGAAATGAAAATTCTGAAAAGACCAAGACTTTCACCTATGCCCACATGCAAGATAGCTCAATTGGTTAGTTCAGCCACCTGGTGGTGTGCCACCAAAGGGAAGATTGTATTTGAGTACTGATCTTGTCAGACATAATCATATCTTTTTTTCCTTATAAATAATACCTATTGGTCAGAAAATATCCATCACTTCAGAAAATTCACAATTTTTAAGGAAAAAATTGCAAGGATCAATTAAGATTGTATAAAAAGAATATATACAATAAGTCCCTGATTTTATACCAGTGTAACCATATGGATAAATAATTTAAAAGAACTACAAAAGCACTAGAGTCATTATGCTAGAAAGAAAAAAAAAATCATAAAGGTTACCCCCAGGTTTATAGACTCACTTGGTTGTTACATCATTATACCAGTCATTCTCAAACAAACCTAGAAAATAATGATACATAACAATGTAGTTTAGGGCATGAGCAAATATTTCTCCAAAGCATTAATTTTAAATTACCTTTAAAGAAATTACCATTTGGTCCAATGGGTTATTATTTAAAGTTTTAATCTGATGGTAATATGGTTACTTGACACTGAATTTTCAATAATAATAATGTCCCAATTAAAATATAAAAGAAAATATGATAGATAGTTAATAAAACAAATGAAAATTACCTCAAACATATTCTCATTTAAAAGGAAAAATATGAGGAAAAAATTGGGAAGTTATTAAAATCAAAGAATAAAGAAAGGTGAAAAAGGACATATCTGCTGCCACAGCATTTTAAATCAAGACCTATTATTTGAGCAATAGTCACCTTAAATCTCTAAGCCAAATTATACTAAGAAGACGTTAAATATGCTCTAATAAATTCATTTGAAAAGAAGTAATGTCTATGGAAAAGTTGATAAATTTTAAACTAAATCTCCATGATTGTTCTTGTACTCTCTTAGTTTCTGTGAAGGTTAAGAGTCTTTCAAGTTATATGTGTCCAAATCTTCTGAGTGTGGATTCAACTGAACAGAACTGATTCATTGTAAAAATTTAAAAAATCAATAGATTACCCCATTACTCTTAAGCAACAGAATGAAAAATGAAAACAAGAGAAACAAGCACTGTGAATCATAAAGAAGAAACAGCATTTAATCAAAAAAAATGGTTTTAATGGTGCTGAAGAAACTTTACATCAGTCGTGTCCAAAATAAAGACAGACTATGATTATATCATCACAAAACAATCATTCAGGGGAATGAGATAACAAATATAGTGCTAGTAGAACAACCAACATCAATGAAACATTTCAATCCTTCAAATTAAATTTTTTAAATACATGTAATGCTAATTGTGGGAACATTTTATTTTCTTGCAAGATAGAACAATCTTCATGCATAAACAAAGAGGAAAATAACCATAGCTTACCCAAAAAACAAACCCCACCACAGCAGGTACAATCAGAGCTGTTGTGTAGTGGCCCAACCACGCAAAATACATGGCTATCTTCACTCCAAAGTAATCACATATTGAATCTACAAAAAGAGAGAGAGTTCAAGAGAGAAGAAAGAACAAGATGCATGACAACTCTGATGATCCTTGGGTGGCATAGACAGTTAAGGGAGGAGGAAGAACATGGAAGTGAAGGATAGAGTTCTAATTACAGCATGCAAAGAGACAGGTTCTGCAAACAGTTCTCATTCAAAAGATGCACATATATTATTACTTATGCATACATTGAGTGCAGGCTGGCTAAATTGGCATTTAATTCAATTTAACAAAAGGGAAATAATAAAATTTGCTTCTTAAAATAGAAATATTTGAAATATAAAATGAAAATAAAACAGAACATTTGTTGAATTTGACCCATAAAGTAACAATCTCAGTCTTCTCTCACTCCACTCCTCCAAATAATTTAATTGCTAGGTTATTAACTTTAAATAATTAAATTAAACTTTAACAATTTAATTATTTATTTTTGATAACCTTGCATTGGAAATATTTGCTAACAGAATTTTTTACAGCTAATAACAAAAAAGCAAATATGAGAAAAATAAATTATTTAATTCAGATTCAAGGTATTTTAAAAATTTTCCCACAAAGTTTCAACCTTGTTTTTTCATTTTTAAGCGGACTAGACAACAAAAACAATGTACACAAGAAAATGAGATTAGAAGTAAACAGGCCTCCTTTTGAATTTACTTAACGAGAACTTATAAATTGCATAAAATGAAAATAATTATAAAATTATTGAACAAAAAATAATAAAAATTTAGAACACATTTTTAAATTTCTCGAGAATAATTAATTTTTAAAGAAACTGATGATCATTAGATGTTTTTTACAGATACACGTTTTAAATTTACTAGTGATCCTTCTATATTAGCAGTTAGCACTTGTCAATTCCTTCAATGTGATTGGAGAAAATGATTTGGAGAAAAAATTAACCATACCTGAGATAGAAGATGCAGAAGTAACAATCAAGATTAGCACATAATTAGGATACCAAAACCCTAGCCCCACCGCCAAACAATATTAGAGATAGTTGATGATAAACGAAGAAAAAGTTAGCATTGGCCCATGAATGCCAAAAGCAGGAAAATTATAATAGCATGACTTATAGAGGCAGCATTACTTAAAGGACTATGAAAAATGAAAATGATACGTCTTGGAAAAAGCTGTAATGATAGATTGAGGCTCCACTGTATCATATCATTAACTGATAAAATAAATTGGTCAATGCATTAAAGATAAAAAACTGAGAGTAAAATAATGAAAAATATGAGAAACTGTCATTGAATGAAAGGAACAGAGTTAATACAACAGCCAAAGTAGCCACAATACCACAAGATGTGTTTACAAATATCTTAACATCATTCCTAAGTTTAAACACAGAACAGTGAAAAATGTGTCTAAACATAAACATTGAAACTTAATATTAACCCAGATGTTAGTGAACTGTTAAGTACACGATGGATAACTCCAAAAAATTCATTCAAAAATAATATTTATTTTATGGATTACATTTCCTATGAATTAAGTTCCCTCGACACTAAAATTATGATTACTGTTAACTTAAATTGCTGTATGATAATTGTAAGATTCTCTTACCTAGAGGTTGTTTCTGAAAAAATGCACGGACCCAAGTTTTTTGAAGTTTTTCCAAGATTGGAGGTTCATGAAGAGGAAATACCTGAGATACAATGCCAGCTGATAGGCATTTTGGAACTGAAAATAAACACAGAAAAATTAACTTTAACTAATGAAGCATCTTAACATGTAATAGTTTATGAAATTATCATACAAAAAATCATGGTATTTTAGGAAAAGAAATAAGATAAAATCATGATGTGCACTTTGCTTTAACAATCATAAAAATAAGCAAATACAATGTTTTGTTAAAAATTTTTAATTAATAAATCCTCGTTAATGACAAGATAAATAACTAGGGATAGGAAAGTCTGTTATTAGGACCTTAAACACATTATTTTAATGCTGCTTACAAGACTTCAGGAAAGTTTTAAGCTGGAAAGGTATTTGAGTACTGATCTTGTCAGACATAATCATATCTTTTTTTCCTTATAAATAATACCTATTGGTCAGAAAATATCCATCACTTCAGAAAATTCACAATTTTTAAGGAAAAAATTGCAAGGATCAATTAAGATTGTATAAAAAGAATATATACAATAAGTCCCTGATTTTATACCAGTGTAACCATATGGATAAATAATTTAAAAGNAAATATGGGCCCCCACTGGGAATTAAATTCAATACAATAGTTTTCATTTCTATTATAATACATTATCACATTTTTCCAAATCAAGACAAACGAGATAAAATATGGCTCCATTGTTTTAAGGATTACTAATAATATCTAAAGAATACAGTGGTACCCTGATTTACAAACCACTCTAGATATCCACTTTTTGAAATTCAAATTTTTCTTACTTCAATTTGACCTCTAGATATGAACCTAAACGTAGCTTTGAGAAACAAAAAAAAAAGAATGAAAAGATAGAATAATGAAAAACTGGGTTTTGAGATATAAAGTTTTTGATTTACAAACAGGAAGGAATTAAGTTGGTAAGTCAAGGTACCACTGTTCAATCAAAGGGACTGCTTTTTACATCCCCATCCTATGTTTATAGAAAATTAAAACAACAAAAATTGAGAATAGAAATTTAAAAAGACTGTTAATTGGCCAACGGTAACAACAATCTAGTGCATAAACTTTTACTTGAATTTGATCACCTTTTCAGTCACAAAATTATGAATTTGGTACTTCAAGACTATAGTTCCCTCATTTTTCTCATTTAAGTAGAGAGAAAAATGCTATGGGAGCATAGTTCATAGAGTTGCGCCACTAATACCAGGGAAGGAAATAGTTTGCGAATCTATAAATTTTATTGGTTAAAGGGCAGAATGAACTATCAACCATAACATTCACAATGAGCAATAATATCTTAAACGAAATTATTTTTTTAAATAGCTGAAAGTTTTAAAATTTCTCAAGAAACAGCAGGCATTTGGAAAAGTGGCTGAGATTAAAAATACTGATGGGCAGCCATCTAGATTTAAGGAAACCATAATTAAATCTATTCCCAAAGAAGGGTATCCTGTTACATCAATTCATCTCCTTCATACAATAATTAACCCAAGAGATAAATACAGAGCATAATAAAGGGAAAATATTTTAGTAATTACACTAAAATTCACAAATAATAACAACCAAAAACATAAATTACTGACTCAGAATAGTAAATCGACCATTTTCATCACATAACTAAAGTTCTTTTAACCTTCAATACTTGCAACTTAGAAAAGCCAAAGTTAAAGAAAGTGATGAAAGTTCTAAGGGTTTGTGTTTGGTCTGTCTTATTCAAACTTTTAAGGGTTTATCTTAATTGGATCAATTTGAAAACTAAGGACATTTTGAAAGAATATGCACAATGTCTTGAATTAAATTCACCAAAGCTTTTCAGAACATTTCCCTTTGAGTATGATTTTAAAATCAATCGTTAATGCCTGATCTGAGTTAGGCAAATGAATTGTTGTTGCATCAGTAAAAAACTAGACTCATATCAGGATAATAAACATCAATCTCGTAGCTCAAATGAAAAATGGCTAAAATTGTTACTTTGATACTAAAGTTTCCTCAAGAATGCATCTTCACTGATTTTTGATAGTGTTTCAATTAACTTAATAGGCTTCTATATCGGATGTAATACTGATTAGTATAATATATCTATAATGGATAACAATGATTTCTTAGAATTTACAACTCCTTTCATTATAAATCCCTAAAGAGCTTATTCAGCCTTTACAAAGAAAATAAATTCTTAGGGAATTTTAAATAAGTCTTAGGGAGAGTCAACGCAAATTTGAGAGATAATGAAAAGCAAATATTTCTTTAAAATAATATTCATGCCCATATGAAATTATCACTAAGAATATGTAAAGAAAACATGCTAATGATGTTAAATTACACACCCATTAGTGTAATTTTCATACAGCGGTTCCTATTCCTCCACATGCAATATCACAAATAATATAAATCATTATATGAGATAATGTTGACGAGATAAACAATGGCCCATAAGAAAATGTTGAAGGCACAGTATCTATCAATTTTTTAAAGTCTCCTTTTCCCTTGATAAGATTTCCATAATTTTTGCATGCTTTGGGCAATTATTTATATTTTTATCTTCCAGAGATTTAATTGATACAAATAGGAATGGCTATTTTACATCTCTTTATATGTCATTCATAATAAAGCAAACAAGCCTGCACATTTTATAACCTTTCCAAAGATAATACAAATTGGAGAAAATAATCTAATATTAGGTATTGCATTCACTTGATTTGTTATTAAATATCTTTAGAAATTGATATTCAAATGACTAACATATCTAAGGTAATAATACATCAATCTTTTATCCTGTCAAGATAACAATATATCAACTGAAAAATCTTCAGATAATTCAAAAATGTATTAAATCTAGTAGGTTGTAAAAGAAAAGATAAAGAGAATATAAAACCAAATGCCATACATAATTAGAACAAGGCATCAAATGAACATTCACAAAATCTAATTATTTTTCAATGAAGACAGGACAATGGCTCCAATGCATTCAGTTATCAACTTAGTTTTTGTTGATAAAGCAGAACATTTTATATCTCCTCATTGCTACTTTTTTATATGACTAGCAACTTTGAGATACATTTTCCATTCTTAACTCCACTAACCTAGGCATTTCAGGAAATTATAACTACAAATTAAGCTTCTCTAAGAGAACCTCATATGATGGCGGGATAATGGATTTTCCATAAACAGACAGGACTAAATTAACCAAGAACAATCTGATTTGGTCAAACAATCTCAAAAGCAAATTACTGGAATAATCAACAAAAACAAATGGTAAAATAAAGCATTTGAGCATGATTACCATCACTGGGAGTTCACCAAAAATAAAAGAGAAATTTATCACGCAAAAATATACTGAGAGAGAATAAAAAATTGAAACGTCACTGAATTAATGGACTGACTGCATGTATGGAAGAGGTCAGGCACATTCTAAATACATTTCTAATTAGAAAAATATGAAATACATTCCATACTTATGGACTGTCCCTCAATGAGACGAAGATTGCCTACTTCATCTCCAGCAACAGCTCTCAAGGAATGTAAAACATGAAGAACAAGATATTGTCTTTCTTGGGATGTGAAAAAGGTGTTCTCATCTTCCATTCCCTCAAAGCAAGCAGCTTCGGTCAATATAAATTCCTTTAATCCTCCACCAAATTCACTTCTAACCTTCTTTGGAAGATGAACTTCTTCTGCAACTTTTAGGAGCCTGGAATTGTACACACTTGATATCACTATCCAATCATGCCTGCCAACTTCAAGGGAAATTTTCAATTTTGGTTTCATTAATCAACGAGAAAAAGAAGGTCTTAATTAAGCTGACTTTTATTTCAACCTGAAAACGATGACCTTAAAGATTGAGGATGTGAATGCAATCTAACGAGGGAGAAATTCATATTAATGGAAAGCAAAGCAATCAGTTCAATTTTCAAATGTGATTTACGGAGAGTAAGTTCATAATTAAATTAAATATATCATAGCATGTTCGAGAAATGAACCTTGTTTGATAAGGGTATCAAATATGAGGTTGCACTCAAGTTAGTACTTACACACTGTAAGGTGCTGTTATATAAAATCCATAACAATCAGATGATGCATGATGTCTGACATGGACAACCAGCCCAGGTGTTCCAGTTTTTAATCTTGATATTAGCCACATCAAAGTGGAGTCCTCGACACCGGGCGGGAAAGTGAGGACCACATCGGAATCCTAAAATTTTTATGCGTGCTTAAAAGTTCCGGCGTCACCTACACTAACATTAAGATCATTAATGCAAGTTTTTCATAAAAAAATTAAAAAGCCGCGTATAAATTGAATTTTAATGAGCTCCATGAAAATTAATAAATTTCACTGGTTACATGAAAGTCATAAAAATGCAGCGACGATTACATGAGTAGAGGTAAGACGTATAATTTAATTTCCCCGCTTATCGCTCGATGAAATACGTTCAGCAACTTGCAAACTTGAAATGTATTATTAAAATCGATTCAATACGTTCTGAAAATAGATGGCAAATTTTAAGCGAGGACTATGATAGAAACCGATTTAAAAACTAGAGGAATCACACTCATCAACCAACCTGCGTAGGAACAGATTGCAACCATAATCGCCGAGAAGTCATGAAATGCCCAGAACAAGGAATCTTCCGTCTTAAAAGTCTGGAAGCTAAGATTTACAACATATATGAAATTCGTAGACAAGATCATTTATAATGCCTTAGCAATTTCTTAAATTTATAAGCCTTTTCAATTTACCTGCAGAGAGTGTATGCTTAACATGCGTAAAAGCCTTTCTACGTCGTAAACCGGAGTCTTCATCAGTATTATTAGGAAATTCCTTCGGATCATCTTGCGTACTGTCACATGCATCCATACTAATTACGACAGAAGTGACAAGTTAACAAAGCACAATATTGTGAACTGTACACACCCCCCTGCAACACTTCATTCGCTCCGCGTTACTTCCCTATTGCACCTATAGGAAGCAGCTGTATCGAAAGAGAGGCAAAAACAAACGCTCAGTAAGAAGTTACATGGGTTCTTCACTATGATTAGACAATTTAGGGGATTCATTTCTGGTAGGAAATCAAGTTTACACACTTTTTAGAGTTTATTCTTAAAATTAAAAGCATTTTATTGAATAATGAATTTTTACAAAAGGCCCATTATTATAATTTGCAATCGTGTACACGACGAGGTAATTACACAGTGAGAGTAGTACAAATCATAATAAAAGGAAATAAATATAAAAAATACATAGCTCCGTTTTCATGTTCAGGAATCATAGGAATCAATTACAACTGCTTGTTGTATGTTTTTCGCTAAAAATACATTTCCTCAGGAATTTATTTATTCAAAATCAATCAAATGTAATTAAATACGTAATTATTGCATAACATAATTTGGAAATATTTTTTTCCAAATTAAGGTATATTTAAAGAACCATTTCATCTTTTTATAAATAATCATTCTTGCACTTTTGGGCTTTAATAAATCATTGCCCTTAGTGCACAACTGTACAAATGGCAAAAAATCCATAGCAACGTTGACCATAGAACACTGTCAGTGTAGTCTATCAGATAATTTATTTATCAGGAGTATGAGTTTTGCTAAAATATTTTTGACAAAGATGATTGCACCATCACACACATTATTTGGTATTTCAAATGGGCACCAGCACAGTTCAGACACACACACAACTAAACACAGTTTGTGGAGCACCAAAATTGCTATTTCACTCATACAAAGCATTTCATGAGAATTACTTAACACTCAATACATTGTTTTTCACTCGATTGGAACTTGATCTGCGTCAACCTTTGTTTTTACACAGCGCCCTCTGTAGCATATTTCAGTCTCTAAAGATATTTCCGTCGTGGTGGATGTTCCAAGAACTCGAGGTGTTGGACTATCAGTAGTGATGGTTGTCGCTTCCTCTGTGGCGAACTCTGTTTTATCATCAGTCTCATTAGATTCATTGTACATTGGCTCTGTGCTGCTCTCATTTGTAGTTGTTTTCTGCTCAGTATTTTCAGAGATTTCGTTTTCATCATCTACCGCGTCTGCCTTGCCTGACTCATCTTGTAATATGTCAGTAGTGAGGATAGCCTTGCCTGACTCATCTTGTAATATGTCAGTAGTGAGGATGGGCGACTCAGTGGCTTTTGGTGGCTCATCGGCAGAATCTGAAATTTCCACAGGTTGAGAATCCTTTAAGTCATCATTTTCAAAGGATTGAGAATCGTTTGAGTCATCACTTTCGAAGGATTCTTTCTCCACCAAGCTATCCTCGTCATTGGATTGATCCTCTAGTACTTCTTCAGTTGGATCATCTTTTATCTCTTCGCTTTCCTCTCCGCTGGTGCTGATTTCCTCCTCTTCTAAGGTAGACTCAGGAACGGTAACATCAAATGCTTCGACATTATCTTCTTCAAGTTCTCCTTCTACAGCTACTGGTTCTTCTGCCTTTTCCTCAGTCTTTTCGTCATTCGGTGCTGAATCCACCCAAGGAGCCGGAGCTTCAGACTTTCCTTTCAAGGGTTGATTGAACTGCAGCAAGTTTTGGGACACTGTGGCTAAGTTTTGGGATTCAGCAGCCTCCAACATGTCTCCAGGCCTGCGACGAATTGTTTTCGTTCGAACTCTCACCCAGTTACCTCGGCGGCGGCCAGGCACCTTAAATGGAAGAAAAAAATGTAGAAAAACATTTTTAGCTCTGATTCCCATCAAATTTTTATCTCTCGATATTTCACAGAATATTTTTTGTTCTTTATTTCCTTCATTGGACAATGGTACAGGAATTAAATGAAATGTTGACTCCTACTTTTATAAGAATGAAAATGTAAAGATGATGAAAAATGTAATATATTCTGATAAGAAAAAAGGAGACATTATTTTTGGAGTCTTCACACTTTTCTTATCCTACGACGAAATGATCGATTTTAATCAAATGCTTCGAATCTGTACGATCCTCCGAATTACGAAGGTAAGATTTCAAACAATAAAATTGAATTGAGCAAAGTATTAAAAATTAAGCTAACTTTTACGAAATTTCCAAGGAAAAGTTCAATCTGGTAAATCACTTTTCACTAGTTTGAGATTTTACATCTTGCAATTAAGATCTTAAAAATACAGAAGGTGTTATGTTATAAACGATGATTAACGATCATTTTAATGCGGGGAAGGGAAATTGGGGTAGGTTTCCCTTGATGCACGAGGCCTCATTTTGGTTACCCAAATGTATAAAAAACTGCACCGAAGAAAAACTGTATATTTTATTATGGTTTTACATGAATTATTTGAACTGAAACATATCTGAGCTGATGTTAGTTTTAAAGTAGGTGCTTTTACATTAACTATAATGAAAAGTACTGTATGCATTCATGACATGGAAATTATGGCAAGAAAATTAACAACTGTTTGTTTTAATCAATATAAGGATAAAAGAGAGTAGCTACCTTTTTTAATGGCTGCCCACTGCCCTTCTCCTCCGATTCCGCAGTTATTTCTTTTCCTTCACCGCTAGCTGGCTCTTGGTGATCAACTACTTCGGATGTAGACTCTGAAGAGACTTTTATCATTTCACTATCATCTGATGCCTCAACTGCTCTTCCAGAATCAACACTCTCTGCGATTTCTTCAGTCGGCACGGTTTTCGTTTCCACATATTTTGCAACCTTTCCTCGTGATTTTGATGGAAAGCTTGCGTGCTTATCGAAATAGCGGCTTTCTTCACCAGAATCCAATTCATCTCTCTGTGCATAACTCGTGTCCGCTGCTGTACTCAATCCAGAAAAGTTGATGACGAAGTCCTGTGGCTGATCCTCGTATTTCCCTCTTTGCCTGCTGCTATCAGAGAACTGCTCATTTTCTCTATTTTCTTGTGGCTTATGTTGAGGAACTTGATACGAAAGCTGGCTTGATTGTTCATATGAATAATCTGTATCTTCCTGGGCAGGAAAGCTGGCGGGACGGACAGGAGGATTCTGGTACTTAAGTCTGGTTTCTTGGACCTCGTGTTGTTGTTGAGAGTCTTGAGGTTGATAATAATAATCATTAGGTTGGTAAACTGGAATTTGGTTGACATTTTTTATTTTTCCTTGACTACTTGCTACTTTTGTAGGAATCTGAAGGGGAAATTGTTCTTCGGGAAGGGAGATCTGGAAAGTGCGCTGTGAGGTTTCAAACGAGTCATCGTTGGCTTTGATATTAGAAGACTTAAATTCGTCAGTATGTCCTGATATTTGTGCACCACCGAATTGCTCTTCCTCTGGTTGTCTATATTGAGTAGCAAGTTGCTCTGGAGGCAGAGTTGACACACGGCGAGAGGATCCTCTGATTCGTTGACGGTACGGACCTTGGACTCTGGATGTATCCTCTTCCTGCTCCTCTTGTACTTCATTAGAAGTTGGCTTCGGTCTTCTGCTGACTGCTACAGGGCGCTTTCGAGCTCGGAAATTTCCTCTAGTGCTTCCAAAGTTAGCGTTTTGATCATAAGGTGGGATGTCTCCTTGAGTTACTGCTGGAACTGCGGTAGTTAGGAAATACGGAGCCTCAGTTGTGGTTGTTGTGGTGGTTGTTGGTTTGGTTGGTCGGCGTATCCTCGCGCGGGTGGTGGCAGTGGCAGGAGCCCTTGTGGTAGGTCGTCTTGTTGGGCGTACTGTGTACACCTTGTGTGATGTGGTTGTTTCAGGTGCAGATGTAGTTGAGTAGATGGGATTTATGGGAATAGTTTGCTGTGCTGGTCGGCGTGGTAGACCTCTTGGTGCAAAATTGACATATTTTCTTCCTGGTTTCGCGGCAGAAATCGTTGTAGGTGCTTCTGTCGTAATAAATTCTGGAGTAAAAGCATCTCGATCTTCGTTATACGAAGGCTGCTTGTATATCTGAGCATCTGAATATGCATTTTGAGGTACTAATGAGATAGCATCATTACCAGACTCTTGAATAGGATTCAAATTTACTATTTCAGCGGCAAGAACTGAATGAATGGGTTTACTTTTACCTGCATCTTCATTTTCTTGTTTGGGATAATTCTGTAAATTCTGCTGGGAGCCATCAAATGAGTAAACTAAAGGCTGTGAATCATCTTGAATAGGTTTTTGTTGTTCTCGGAATGGTGCGTCTTGAAAAATATGGTGTCTTGTTACTCCTTCATATCTTTGTCCCTGTTCGTTACTCCTAGTCGGAGCATTTGTGCTAGCCACATTCTCTTGACTGCTATAACTTGCTGCTTGGCCACGTTGTCTGACCGCAATCCGTTCTCCAGATCCACGGAAGCGACCCCTACTTCGCACACTTGTTGGTCTCTCTACTTCAGGTTGTTTATCCTGAGAGGAATGGACCTGTGGTACAGTCGACAGTTCGGGAGTTCTCAACTGTCCTGGTGCGCTCTGTGTTCTTTGAGGTTCTGCTATATCCCTTTCAGCTTCATATGTTTCTACTATCTGTTGACTTTGTGGTCTCGAGACCGGCTCCCTCTCGACTACTGATGGGTAAGTTGTACGAGGTACTTCAACGGGGATGTTTTCAATCTGCGGAATGACCTGTTTTACTTCGTCATCTATATATTGTGAGTTTTCTAGGGTGCTTTGAGTGGTAACTACTCTCTGGCGTCCTCTATATCGTTGATGTCTCTGAGGTTGGTAGGCTGCCTCTTCGTCGACTGGATTTTCTGTGGTATGGTATCGGCTTCTTGTCCTTTGAGACGACTGCCTTGTCCTTGTTTCTCCATTGTTCCTGAACTGCTGCTGCCGATGCCTAGGGCGTTCTTCGTCTACTGTCTCAGAACTTTCTGGTGATGAAGTGGACCGATGAAGGGAAAATGCCTTTTGAGGCTGTCTTAATTTTGTTCTTTTAGGTTCTCCTTCTGTTTGGACTTCAATGAGTGTTTGCTCTGTCGTTGTTGTTTGAAACCTATGTGGTACTTGAGGTAAACTATGCTCAACAATGCCTCCTTCTTGATTATTAGCTATATTGTAACCCTGTCCAGCCTGTTCCACCAGGTGTCCAGAATTGGTTTCGAACCCTTGATTGACTACGTCAGCAATTTTTATTGAGGAATGCTGCTGAACTTGATAAGCATTTTGACCAACAGCAAAGTTTTGCGGACTTACATAAGTTCTATTTGGTGACTGGCTAGGTTTGGGAATAGGGGTAGAAATAATGAATATTTGTGGCTGCTGACTAACAGGTGAACTCGGTGAATAATTTGGCAATGGAGTGGTTTGTTCACTATGTGGTACATCAGATATCTGAATGGAGGGAGTGAACTGAGAAGGGAATGCTGGTTGATTATGAGCATTTTGCACTGGGTTTTGTACGGTATTGGGTTGCTGATTATAGTTTCGATATACGCCACCAGCATTGTGAGTTTCTTGTTCGGTGGTAACTGGATAATGTGATTCGACTATAGTTCCTTGAGTGACATCTCGAACATTATCTGAGTAAAACTGCTGATTTGATGTGTTTGTTGGCTCTCGAGCGCGGTGATGTCCAGAGGAATGGGGAGATTTCACAGGTACCTCATTGCCTTCCCCATCTGTTATCTGGGAATGGGCTATTCCTTGGTTTGAAACAGAGCTCCTCTGTCTATTGTTTTGATTATATGCAATTTCTGATGATTCAAAACGTGATGGAATTCTTTGTTCATTTGAAGGTAATTGGGTACGGATATTTAGGTTGGACTGACTTTTATGAGCTGCTTCAAAGGCTGAGCCAGAATTATCACGATTTCCATCATAATAATTTTTGAAAGAATTTGTATTATCAGGCCTCTGTATCTGTCCATTAACCACATCTCCTAGCACTTGCGGATGTTGGAAAGCGTTTAAGACGAATGCTCCTTGAGTCCGAAGTTGTCCATCCTTAGACCTGTCGTCTATAACGGTAGACTGAGTGTATGGATCATCCTTGCTATATTCCTGTTGAATTGTGGGGGGAGACACTTCTTTTATGTGATCATTGCTGTATATATTTTGTATTTGAGCAGAACTTTTGATAGTTGACTGTAATACTTGATTGGATGGTGACACTGGGTTTAATTGTTGCTCGTAGTCCTCATAATTTGAGACTTCGGTTGATGGTAGCTCAGTGGTGGTTGTTGAAGGTCTTCTTCGTCCATCCCATGGGCGTCTAGTACGCACGGAAGGCTCCCGAGTTGTGTCAATATTTGAATTTATACGATACGATCCACGATTGCGATAATTAGAGTCTACATCAGGCGAATTATTCTGCGAATATGACTGCCGATATCTGCCTCGTCCTCTTTGAGGATTTGATACTCTGATCTCTGGCGGTGGAACTGTGGTCGTTGTAGTAGTAGTGGTTGTTGTTGTTGTTGAAGATGTTGTTGGTGGGATGGAACTGGAGAAATAAATTGGTTTAACAGAGGGAGAAGGTGTAGTATACAACAAATATGTAGGTTGCTGTGATGGTGCAGGCGAATGAAATTGCTCTTGCTCAGGTTGGTGTTGTGAAACATCATGCTGAGGAATTTCCTGTTGGAGTGCTTGTTGTTGTGAATAAAGCTGCTGAGGAAATCTCTGCTGCGTTACTTGTTGCGGTGGAAACTGCTGCTGAAGCAATTGCTGCTGTTGCTCCTGTTGTTGTTGGTGAAATTGTTGTTGGTGAAATTCTTGAGGCTGGAGCTGTTGAGGTCGGAGACGCTGCTGACTAAATTGCTGACGATGAAACTGTGGTTTAGATATACCTGATTGAGACTGCTGTTGGCGATGTAACTGGTGACGGTTTAATTGTTTTGGACTAGTTTGAAGAATAGGAGGCTCTTGGGAAGTGAAGGTGATAATTTCGGAGCCATCATCACTTGTTGGGACTAATTCCACGTTACCAGGAGAAATGTTAGAACCCTGTAGTGAATTAACTTGTTGGGATAAAGCGGAAGACACAGTAGTTTGACTAACTGGGGAAACACTTTCTGTTGTGCTTTGTATCGGGGTCGATGAGACTACGACAGATCCAACATGCGGCGCAGGGAAAGGAATTTTTGCATAGCCCGGTGGAGGCTGGAAACTGAGTGGAGCAACAAAGAAAGGTAGACGATCTACTTTCCTCTCCACTCTATTCATATCAAGCATAGAAAGATATGGCAATTCAAACTTTGCATAGCCCTTAGGAGGAGGCAAAGACGATGGACCAACGAATACCTTTGGCGGACTTGAACCAGCTTGTTCCAGCACTGGAACCGTTTCAGCACCGTTCAAATTCTTTAGAACATCATCAACAGTTAAATGATTTGTCCCTTGACCGTCGTAATCCTCCATGTAAACTGAGAGTGGAGGTTGGTAAGGCGCCTGAGAAGGAGAGTAAGCTGGTGTTGTTGAAAAACTAGGATTCGGCAGCGCTGTTGTAGGTCTTGGAGTAGTGTGGGTTGGGAACGGCTGAGAAACTTGCCGTTGATCATTCTGATATATGTTCTGGTTGTTATCTTGTTGGACACGAGTCGGCTTACGGTATGGCTGTTGTCTTTCTCTTTGAGGTTGCCTTTGATGTTGTATTTGC